>JAIUZE010005572.1:0-126883 GCA_022085475.1 Heliosperma pusillum
AATGGACTCATCAAACTCCCCCAAGCTAAACCCTTGCTTGTCCTCAAGCAAGCACACAATATAATGTATGACAAGGACAAGGGTGCGAGCAATAATCATCCCTCCAAATGCATTTCCCGACTAGTAGCTTTAAAGTACAATGAATCAAATCCCGAAACAACTTGGGCATAGGGAAAATGCAATACATGGATGAGATTTACACGACGGCGTGGTATTAAGGACTTCACATTGAAATTTCGACTCTTGCATGATCTTTAAATGACATTGGACTTCTCACGGGATAACACTCATACTCATGAAATGAATATGGAAAATATATGTGAATGACAGTCTCCTATCTACGACTCAAGAGAATGCGCCCACAATCTAGTATGGTAAACATTCCAAATCCCTTATGACAATGCTAAATAAGAATGCACACAAAGAAGCTAAGAGAAAAGACAAAAGAGGCTAGGGGTAATGGGTAGAAGGTGGACAAACAAGTTTGGATATGTGGAGTTAAAGGCCAAGATAACAACCATTCAAATAAGCAAAGAGTGCTCAAATAACCCAAAACCAATCCCATAGCAATAGCCCATTGAACCAAAGCAGCATATGGCTCAAATTAATACTTTTACAACACAAAAATGAACTTCCCAACTCAATTACTTCATACATATGGAAGTATCATTCTCATCTCTTTTTCTTCTTTCTACTTTTCTTTTCATCTTTCCTTTTCATTTTTCAAGCTTCTTTCTTTTCCTTTTCTATCATTTCTTTTCACTTTTTTTCTTTCTTCATTTTCCAAAACCACAACGGGAATCAGTAATCACGTCAACTTCACATCATCAATAATATGATAATATAAGACAAATCCCATGACAAGAGCACCCTAAACTCACCAAGATGGTTACTAGCTCAACAAGGTAGGCAATTGGGAATGTAGCTAGAAATAAACATGGGGTAACATATAGTGAGAAAAGGCTCAATGTGGGTGATGCATGTGAGTAATTATAACAACAAGGCTTCATGTGCAAACTATCATATCATGTCTAGGAAGAAGGAACAAATGCCATACTTGTGTGTTTTAATGTAACGCACCACCAAGAGGAGAAACTACACACACCTAGATGAAGCCGGGTATAGATGCACCGGCCATTGGAGGGTCTACCTTACCATATATGTAGCTTACCAATGTCAAGGTCAAGTCTGATTTGTCCAAAAATCCATCCCTCACCCACTATGTCAAGACATCCCCATGAATGCAAAATCCCGACAATAAAGCATGATTCATTAGCTTAAAAGAACTACAATATAGGAAATGCAAGGAGGAATGACATTATGCAAAAGACAAATGGGTGGACACAACATCAAAATTTTACTTTCAATTTTCAAATTTTTAGATTGGATTTCTCATAACTAGACTCACTAAATCCCTCCCCCAAGTTAGAACACACATTGTCCTCAATGTGTGACACAAAGATGGACAAAAAAAAACTACCAAGGGGAGATGGGACGACACATGCAAAAATAAAGGAAGGAAAGAAATCATACTAAAGTGTAGAAGCCTCCCCCAAGCTAGCTTGAAAACGGGGTAGTCCAATCCAAGTAGCAAAGTACCTGCAAAAGACAAGCTACTACAAACTAAAGCAAGCTAAATGCCTAAATGTCTAACTATTACAACCAAATTGAAATTGCAATTGTCCAAAACCTGTAAATTGACAAAACCTAATTTATTCTAATGAGTATACTTTGTCCTCTAAAAAGCATGTCAACGCCCTTAGAAGTTGATCATATTCCTGCGCATGAGCAATACAAAAGCAAATGTAAGCAATTGATAAGATATAAGCATGAAAGATCAAAGGTAAGGAAGGATAAATCTTATCAAAATGCGCATTAGAGATTTCAAAGAGAACCACCGTACTACTCCACTCGTCAGCAAGAGATGGAGCATCATGCTTAAGACCGGAAAAAAACCGTTAGTGCACAAATTATCATTATAAATGGTCTCAAATTGGTGGTATGAAAACTCAAGGTGGTAAGACTCATAAAAAATTGGGGGTTCATCCCACTTAACCTCTAAATTAGTAGCACTAAGTCTTCCATCAAACTTAAATGGATCAACTATATCGTAAGTACAAGGATTTGCAAAGGTTTCCAAAGATTCGGGCAAAACCTCATCCCTTTTATTACAAACGGGGCCAACATCATCCATGGTAAGTGTGTCATCTACTACAAGGTCAATGTCATTAACATGAGTCTCTAAATGGTCAATTGGAATGATACTAGGGGGACTTTCAAGAGAGAAAGTAGGACAATCATCATCGTCATCCAATAATACAAAATCATTAGGGAGAAAAGACTCACATTGGGAGGGTGGAAGAGCACAAGTAGTGATCGATCGCGCCATTTCTTTAAGCATTTGTTGACAACAAGCAAGAATCGCATAACATTCCTCTTCGAAACCCGGTGAGGAAGGTTGTTGGCAAGCTACCTCTTGACATTGGGAAGCCATGAAATTCAAGAAATTCCAAAGCTCCTCCCCTCTCTTGTAGTAGACACTACCACAACTCATGTAAAGAGCCAATTCTCGTGTCTCAAAATCCATGTTATCAAGTATAACTTGACCCATGTAATTCCAATCAATGACTTGTCCGAGGGACATGAGATGATCACCATAGCTATAAAACCGGTTAAGATAGTCATGAAAAGGCTCATCCTTGTGTTGTGGATATCGAATCCATAGTTATTCATTATGTAAGGCCAAAATTAGATAGTTTCAATACCTGAAAAAGGAACTAAAACTACAAGGACCCCGTGAGAATGGTCTCAAGGAACAAGTGTTCCTCGAGACAAAAGAAAATAAGATAAAATTCAACAACTAATAGCAAACAAAACCGTGCTCCCCGGCAACGACGCCAAAATTTGATAGGCTATCGCACACCTAATCAAAGATAAATACCCTAGGCACAAATGAATGTAGTAATAGAGGTCGAATACAAGGAGACGGGAGTTGCTATACAAGTTGTTATAGGGTGAATTCTATCAACGTCGGTTATCGATTGGTTTGGTTGGGTTTATGAATCAACAATAATAATAAAGGAAGAGTCTAGGGAGTTCGGGTCACACATGCAAATTATATAAATGCTCAAGTCAAACTAGGAAATTGATAATAACGATAATTGTTTAGGCTAAAGACACTCACCTCTCGATATTAGTGTCAACCATAGATCGGGTCCTAACGAAATCTCGCTTTGGCTAGGTCGATATACTAACACATGCTTAGTCTAATTAAATTCCGTGCCTCTCGACTTATAGAAAGAATTAACGAATATAATCAAGGATTGTGATCAATAATCAAAGACTAACAATACAATGCAAGCATGTGATAGAAACAATTATTTGATATCATAACATCTCATTTCAACAATTGCAAATATTATTTATGTATGCCTTCCCTAATTCCCTAGACAAAGTCACTACTCTTGCATAATGATGACTAATTTAATAACAAATGATAAAGTAGACATGATAACTAACTAATAATGAAAATGCAAAGGAAATATCAAAACAATACAAGAAAAAGAATTACCTCAACAAAGGAAATAAAACTTGGAATTGAAGAACACAATGAAACTAAATAACTTGCAAATGAATTTGTAATATAAATTGAAATACTTAAAAGAATTATTTGTAACAACTAATGAAAACTAAACTATTCTAAACCTAATCTAATGACTAATGATATTATGTAAAAGAGTGTTTTTAGAGTGTAGCATGATGTATAAGATGATGAGAAAGATATGAAAAAGGATGCCTCTAAGTGTCGAGGTCCCTTTCCTTTATATAGGGAGAGGGACTTGAAACGGAAGATTTCACAGAGACCAAACCCCGATCGGGGAATGGAAACCCCGATCGGGGTTTCAGTAACCCTGCTATATTTGCTTAATTGCTCCATTTAATGTTTTAGGAATCTAGGATTGTTAGAGAATTTGTGTAACTTTAATAGAGAATTTGTGTAACTTTAATATATAATATGTGTTACTTTAATATACAATATGTGTGACTTTAATATACAATATGTGTGACTTTAATAAATAATATGTGTAAAAAATATGTAACTTCAGTGAAAAAATGTGTAACTTCAGTGAAAAAAATGTGTAACTTCAGTCATTATATGTGTAACTTCAGTTAATAAAAGTGTAACTTCAGTCATTTTATGTGAAACTTCAGTGAAACAACACTACTAACCACAATAAAGTAACAAACATAAAAAATTTGAAATATAAAAACGAGATTTAAAAAATAAAAACATAGATTAAAAAAAAAGGGTGGTGGAGGGACGACATGAGAGAAGAGATAAGAAAAAAAGAAAAAAACAAGATCTAAAAAGAAAGGTGCAAATCTTAAAAAAGAAAAAAAAGAGAAAAGAAGATGAAGAGAGGAGGCGGCAGGACAGGGCGGCGAGAAGGAGGCACGGCGAGAAGGAGGTGCGGTGGAGGCGAAGCGGAAGGAAGTAGATCTTTAAAAAAAAAGGTTTTTTTTTTTTTTTTTTAAATTTGGTCGGTGGCCGGTGGTGGCCGGTGGCCGGCGGCCGGTGGTGGCCGGTGCCGGTGCCGGTGGTTGCCGGCGATGTCGCTGGAGGTGGGAGATGAAAGAAGGTGAGAAATGTTTATGAATTAGTTGGGTTTTGAATTTTTTGGGATTTGAATTTTTTGGGTTTTTGATTTTTTTGGGTTTTGATTTTTTTGGGTTTTAGAGAGAGATGGAGGAATGAAATTATGTGGGATGAGAGAGAAGTGGTTGAGTGGAAAGTCTTATATATTGAATTAAGATGGGATTAGTGGTTACTTAATAAAGATGAGATAGAGTGAAAAATTAGCCCACTAATCCATTTTTGAGAGCTTCAATCTCAGCCATCCATCTCCAAGATACAAGGGCCTATAAGAGGACTTATGGACTCACCTTTCCTAAGACGACTTACATGATCCTTTCTCTCTCTCTCTCTCTCTCTCTCTCTCTCTCTCTATATATATATATATATATATATATATATATATATATATATATAATTCCCTTTATGTTATTCTATTGCTTCAATTATTCCTTTGCTTCACCAATTCGCTATTTATACTTCTTCTAATTCGCGCCAATTACAATTACTCATTATCCCAAAAAGTTCACTGTCACTATCTAGTCCTCCAATAACGGGATTATCTTCTTATTACCTCAAGATTCCAACTCCGACAACACGTCGCTACAATCGTCCAATCATCCGCAATAAATATCATTCTTATCACACTATTTTCCTTCATTTGCTATTAATACGCCCAGCAAACAACAACGAAAATCATCATATATTATTACTATCTATCCTTACCATACCTTACAACGATGCTTATCTCGATCATATCATACTTTCCACAATATTTAATCTCCACAATTGTCTCTTTTGTTATCCGGCTTTCCATCCAAACAATAACCAGTCCTAATTACACATCAACCGACTAAGCTCACAAGGTACCATCATCGTTACATTCCTCTATATCGGTTCTCATTGCATATATCCCTAATCAACTCAAACATCCCCATTTTTCTTACACATTTCCATTTATAACCATTCATATCTCTCTTCAAATCCACAATTCATACCTTCCTTTTCTCACATTATCATTTGGTCATATAAACACACACGCCTCTACAGATTACTCCACTCACGACATCATTAAACTAACACATAACACAAAACCAGCTCCTTCCCCTCACGAGTTTTAACAATCTACTCATCCCAATTATATATAACCATATACATTTCTCACAAGACAACACAACCATGGAGAACACTATTCACTTATATAATCCATCAAACTCACTCCCTAAGACGATACTTCCTTACACATATGCAAAATATGAAACAACTTAGTACACAACAATACATGGACAAACCAATTCCACAATTCACCCGCTGTGGCGAAGCCACTTAGTCAATTACAACACACTCAGTCGAATTCTAGACACTCGGTCGAGTACACTCTGTACTTGGTCGAGTACGACGCCCCTGTAACCAACCGGACGAAAAAAATTTAAGACACTCGGTCGAGTGCAACGGATTTCTCAAAACTTACCAGTTTTTGTAAAATGGGCATATCTTCCTAAATTCTAAGTCAATTTAGGCTCATGACTTACCGTTAGAACCGTAAGAGGACAAGATATCACCTCCACTTTGAATTACATCAATATCATTTCTAAAACTCAAGTTACATCAGTTTAAAGACAGACCCTCTAAAATCAAACCTCATACAATCCAAGTTTTTTTGTTAGCAAACAAAATTACCATTATTCAACATAATTCATATCACATACAAGACCATAATTCACAACCATTTACATGTTCTTATCATCTCCACATATCAATATCAATTAACTCCAAAACATACTCCATTCATGCTATTATTCCACATAACATTCTCATGCTTATAATTACATTCATTTAGTTCATGTGCATCATACTTATCAATAATGAACACATCTTTCATTCCATGCATACTTAACATCATAGCATCATACTCAAGCTCATATTCCATCTCCACTCCACACCCGTTCTCAACAATTAACATAATAATCACATGTAACTCATATATACAACATTTGATATCATTTTCTCATACTTGAACACAACTAGGGATGGCAACGGATCCTGGATCCAGTCCAGATCCGCTGGACCCGACCCTGATGGATAGGATATGGATCCCAAATTTTTGGACCATGTGGATATGGATCGGATACGGATCCACTGATTTGAAAACGGGTCTGGATATGGATCTGATTGTCAAGATCCGGATCCGACCCTAGGACCCGTTTAAACATTACTAATAAAAAAAAAAGCAAAATATTTGAAACAATTACATACGCACTAAATGCACTATACACACAATTACACAAACCCCACTCACACTGTCACACACTCATTCCTCAACTTCTCAAACCAACCCTAATTAGGTCATTCCTCAACTTCTCAAACAACCCTCACTTCAAAATCCCAGATCCACCGGACCCAACCATCAAACGCCATCCGCCTTCCGTCTTCTGCCAGCCATCTCTTCTCGACGCCAGTTTATCAACAAGTCAACAACGAACCCAGGTGCAATTTCTCAAACAACCCTCGTCTTTTGCTTGATTTCATGGGTCATGAGCAATTTCGTGAGCGAATCATCGCTTGCTTGATTTTGTGATTCGTTTTTTGCTGTCTAGTTTCAATTTCGTGATGTTGTTGCTTGATTTTGCTCAAATCAGACAACGACATTCGTGTGTTTTGGTGTCCAATTTCGTGCGTTTTGCTTGATGTGAATGTATTATAGTTTTATTTTGTGCGTTTTGCTCTATGTGAATGAACGAATGATGTTGTTGCTTCATTTTAGGTGAAATTAGTTTAAATTTGCTGTTATAGTCGCTAGAAAAGCAGCGATTTTTCAGGGAAAAATTAATGTGAATGTATCATAGTTTTATTTATTTATTTTGGAATTATTGAATTTGTTTATTTGTTTATTTGTGATGTTTATTGTAGCCAGTTTATAGTCGCTGTTCTAGTCGCTACTCGCTAGAAAATGAGTCGCTAGAAAAGCAGCCAGTTTATTGAATTAGTTTTAGTTTATTTGTGAATAATTGTGATATTTATTGTAGTAATTTGAGTTGAACTTTTTGGCGAAATGAGTTCAGTTTTGTTGTTATGAGATTATTTGTTCGTAGAACAATTGTTAGAGACGCTTGAACAATCTGTGAGTTCTGGAGGAATCTTAATGGGGATTGTTGTGGATTTTGTTTTGTTTAATTGACTAGTTGTTGTATATGTGCTATGAACATTGCTTCTTCTTAACTTAATTTGTCTTAAATAATCAGAATGGATGCCTTGCAATCAAAGTTTTCTTCTCACTCGGTTGATAGTGAAGATGAGGTATTCGGTGATTCTACTAGGAACTCTAATGTGCCTATACATGATTTAGACAGTGAGGAAGAAAATGTTGTTGATGTTTCGGATGATCAACTTGATAGCCCAACTCAAAATGCACAAATGCAATCTGATTTGGTTGGACTAGGAGGTAAAAAACTTACTTCGGATGTTTGGAATTATTTTGAAGTAGTGGTGGTGGATGATGTTAGGAAGGCTAGATGCATAGCTTGTATGAAACATCTTTCTTACAATGGAGGTAATGGAGTTTCTCATCTTCGTAAACATGCTAATAAGTCTTGTCCAATGAGATTTTTTGGAAATAATCATGGTCAAAAGAAGCTAAGAACTATAATTGAGGATGATGGCACTACTACTTTACAACTAAAAGGGAAGTCAAGGAGTTTGATCAAGGGATATGTAGGAGTAAGTTAGTTGCAATGGTGGTGTTACATGAGTATCCATTATCTATGGTTGATCACTTTGGTTTTAGGGAGTATTCCAAGAGTTTAAACCCTTCCTTCAAAATGATATCTAGGACCACGTTGAAAGGCGATCTCTTTAAGATGTACACTTCTGATAAGCTTTCTCTTAAACGGTTGTTGGAGTATAATGATAGTAGAATTGCGGTGACAACGGATATGTGGACCGCCTCTAATCAAAAGAAAGGCTATATGGTTGTCACCTCACATTTTATCGACCAAAATTGGAAATTGAGAAATCGAACACTAAGGTAATTATTTAAATATTTTGATTTGTCTATTACTCCCACCGTATTTTTTTATTGGACGTCTTAACAATTTGAAAATATTTCAGCCAATTGAGGTTTTGTACTTACCCAGGCACTTAATATATTTATTGTTATAGCACATTTTATCTCCCATTAAAGCAAAATAGCGTTTAGTCTATCTTCCATTGAAGAAAAACAGAGTTCAGTCATCATTGGTTTAGTGTGTCTTATATTCTAATGTTGTGCTTGTGCATGAGCTTAAAACGTCTAATAAACAGAGGGAGTTTCTTTATGTTATTATTGTTGATTTTTATTTTGAAGGTTTTGTTTTGTACCATGTCCACACACAAAAGGTGTTATTGAAAAAGTTCTAATGGATTGTTTATCTCAATATGGTTTAGAGAGTAAGATTTCATCTGTAGTAGTTGATAATTGTACTACAAATGATGCGATGATGAAAATCCTTCTTAGAAATTTTGAGAAAAAGTGTCTAATGTTGGATGGTATTTTCTTGCATGTAAGATATAGCGCTCACATCTTAAATTTGGTTGTTAAGGAGGGATTGGATGTTATTGAAACGGGGATTGCAAAAGTGAGAGATTGTGTTTCATTTTGGATGTCTACTCCTAAAAGGATTGAAAAATTCGAGGAGTCTTGTCGGTTTCAAGGCATTAATAACAATAAAACATTGATTCTTGATTGTAAAACAAGATGGAATTCCACCTTTGCTATGCTTGAATCCGCTTTACCTTATGTTTATGTGTTTGAAAGGCTGAAACGACTAAATAAAAAGCTGAAATTTGATATTCCTTCTGATGAAGATTGGAAGTTAGCTAGCCTTATTTGTAAGAAGTTGGAGATATTTAGTAATGCTACTAAAGTGTTCTCGGGGAGGCATTACCCTACTTCTAACCTATTTTTTTAGAAAAGCTTGTGAAATTAGGCTTGCTTTGAGAAGTTGGTTATGTGATGATGCGGTAATTGTACAATCCACGGCTGAAAAAATGATTGAAAAGTTTGATAAATATTGGGAACATATTAATGGTCTTTTGGCCATTGCCGCTATTTTAGATCCTAGAGATAAGATGGATTGTGTTCGTCATTATTTTAGTAGACTTTATGGTGATAAAAGTGAGGAAGAGATGTCTAAGCTGAGGAGCTTGTTAGATGATTTTGTGGTGGACTATCAACGTAAAAGTGAAGGGAGTCCGACACAAAAGATGTCTAAAGGGAAAAGGAAAAGAGTGAATGATGTCTCTAATGTTGAAGGTCAAGATGGGTATGCTATAGAAAAAAAGACAATGAAGAGAAAGGTGAATGTAATGGGAGAGGTGGACCATTACCTGGAGGACCACACGGAGCCGGAGGATGCTAGCTTTGACGTCCTTAGTTGGTGGAAAGTGAATCATAAGTATCCTACATTACGAAAAACTGCCAAGGATACTCTTGCAATTCCGATTTCTAGTGTGGCTTCCGAAAGTGCCTTTAGTATGGGAGGAAGGGTAGTAAGTCCACATCGCTCAAGGCTTCATGCTAACACCGTGGAAGCGTTAATGTGCTTGCAAAATTGGAAAATGCAAGATATTCATGGTATAGTTAATTAATTGTCAAGTTTTAATTTTATTTGATTTGTAAACTATTTGTATGTAATGCTAAGTTATGTTTGGATATTTGTTTTGAAAGGTGAAATGGAGGGAACTATTGGGTGTTCTAACATCAATGAAGATTCGGATTTTGAAGGAGAAATAATTGATATAATTGACATGGTGAGTTTTTATTACTTAGCTTTGTTATTTAATACTTATATTTCTAATTTAGTTACTTTTAATTACTTGTTTGTATATGCTTATTTGGTGTTTTTTTTTTACATTAGGATGTTGATGATATTGCTAATGAAGATATGGAGGAAGATGATTTTGAAGAAGTTTCAAGTAATAACTAATTGTACGACTTTGAGCTTGATTGTAGAACTTCGTATTTGTTGGAGTTTGTTATTTTTTAAGTTGTATTTCGTAAGACGACTTTTATTTTGTGGGATTTTCATTTTATAAGACTTTGGTTTGTAAAATTATAACTCTTGGATTTGTAAGAAAGGTTTTAAAGCTAGTGCCATTCAAAGTGGCATTGCCAAAGTGCCTATGTGTTGAATTCATGAATACTAAGATGGTAAATTTGCTACTGGATCACTGCCTAAGTGCCTATCACTCTTTTGGTTTTTTTTTAATTTAAATATTTGTATAGGAAATCCGCGGGTAACCTGGATCCTACCCGGATCCGTAGGATACGGATCTGGATCTGGAAAATTTAGACCCGCCGGATCTGGGTCGGATCTGGATCCAGTGTTCATGTCGTGGATCTGGATCTGGATCCTATTGGACCCTGTCCAGATCCGGCCCGTTGCCATCCCTAAACACAACTATTCAATTCATATTCCTTCATACATACCACATAATCTCATGTAACACATAGATATAACATGCTTGTTAACAATAACATATTTTCATCATCACCATTCATACATATTTCATTTCATATATGCTCAATATCATATTTCATGCAAAAATACAACAACGTTTAACACATTACATTTTGTTCATGCTCAACATCATGCCATCATATTTCATGTACATCATATAATCATGCCACCTCTCATGTAGTTCACATGTCATCACACCGTTCATGTCATCCTCATGTGATACACACATGATACAATTCATCACTTCCATTCATTCTCATCACCCTCCATAGTTCACATCATCGCTACAACAACAACTTGATAAACACATCAAATGCACAGAACGCTCCGACACTTCCCTTGTGACCAAGTAAGAGCTATATGGGCAAAAGCGCGATTCCGGGACGTCTCCCGAATCTTTGCGGTAGCTCCCTATGACTCATACCCGGGTTCATTTTATTAGACACTCCTAGTTCATTAGGTTCATTGGTTTTAGATTCCAAAATCGATCGCTCTGATACCACTTTGTAACACCCCCATATACCAAAGTGCCTTATCAGACCCCCTTAGCACACAGAAGTGCTACCATCTCGGTTGCCCAGGGTAGTAAATATCATAACAAGTCATACAGGAACAAGTTTATTTAATCAAAGTTAAATATCAATACATGATTCCAACATATGGCATACCATCCGACCAAAACTCCAATCAATCAGTAGAATGAATAAAGAATACTAAACAAGTATCTAAGACTCCAATGTAACGCGAAAGCTAGACTCGATAAGTGATCTCATCCTCGATCCCGTCAATGCTCTAATTAAGGATTACATGTGATCACTTGCTCACCATCCCCCAAAGGATCACATCAGTTTTGAAAAACAATAGAAGGGTCAGTAAATGCGTCTACCGATCAATGCACAAGATAAGCACAAGGGATAGAGAAATCAGAGGGCCACCGCAGTGGACACCTCAGTAGACTCAGGTTACCATCCCTGCTCTACAAAAAAACCACCTATTGACCATGGACTGCAGCCACAAGCGTAGATGTTCCATCTCACCGCATCGAGTCAAACCCGGATCATTAATGTGCACATCCCCCACGTGGCGGAATAACCACGGGGGCGAACTCAAGGTGTGATCCGTCTCACAATGAAATCACCAAACCAGTAACCATAGTAACCAAGTAACCATCGTCAACAACCCCAAACCCGAACTCCATCAACACCATCATCAATCACGTAACAATAACAAATAACATCTTATAAACATCGATTAATAATGCAATACTGAGTAGGGAAACCCTACCTTATCAAAGATCCGCAAATAGTACTAATGGTTAGAAGCGTTCCTCAACAAAGTCCCCTCCTAACGCAATCAACAAGCATATAATCAATACAAGTTCATTCCCTCTCCCCCAATTCAATTAAGACTACCAAAATAATCACAATCGAAGCGTAAACATGTATACTTACCAAAGAAATCGATCAAGGCAATGAAACAATCAATTCCGGCACGAGACGATCAAAGGCTCTTGAGAAATTAGAGAGAGTTTTGTGATAATGAAAGCGTAAAATCAGATTATGAACTAATCCCTCATATGAAGCCTTTAATCATTCGTGCGATCAAATCCGGAAAACTGTCATACTCGGTAGAGTGCCAATGTTACTCGACCGAGTACGCGAGATCCTAAGCACCCAAAAGACACCAACAATTTCACTCGGTCGAGTAGCCTATACTCGGCCGAGTACACTATGTACTCGGTCGAGTAAGCCCTACTCGGCCGAGCCCCCAACACATAGAAATACGGAGTATTACACTAGTCGCCAAATATCAGTCGCTAAATACCTTTAATGCCAAATTGGCGACGGATAAAGCAATCTTTAATGATGACCCGACTAATATTTTTAGTCAATATCCACCCGATACTATATATGAGGATCAATAATTTAGACCTCAAGGACCAAGCCAAGTACCTTTAATGTTTTTCCTATCCCCTTTTACGCACGAGGGGTATAGACCACATTCAGACCATGCCTTTTCGGGTAATGAGTCATCTACTGACACATTTTGTCAAAAGTGTTGATAGAATATTGCCCCAATGTAGATATTGTAAAATAATTTGAAGTGCCACTAGTAAAAATGGGACCATCTAAATCGAAATTCAAAAAAATGTGTCGCACGACCTGGTGAAGGGCAAAGACCTATTGACCAATTCATGTCGCGACCCGTTGATCAATCTTACACTTATAATTATGATGAATGTGCTAATGAATTGTCTAGAATGATTATTCAAATGGAAAAACCGTTTTTACTTGCCGAACATCCTGCTTTTAATAGAAATTTATTTAAAAAAATCAACCCCAACATAAAGAAACTAGTAGGAGGCTTGGTAGGAATAATGGTATGGTCCAATATTTAGAAGAGAAACAATCGTTTGTTACTTTGTTTGATAAACTAAATGCAAAGTTAATATAACTTCTGATGGGTGGGATTCTGCAACTGATTTTTCATATTTATGCATTACTGCTCATTGGTTGGATGACGATTAAGTTTTACAAAGGCGAATTATTAATTTTCCTAGATTAGAATTCCTGCATAACGCCGCAAATATGCATGGTATTATCATGAACATTATTAATGAATACATCTAAAATTATGACTGTAACTTTTGATAATGCATCTGTCATGACTTATGTTGCTAACATGTTCAAAACTACTTTACAAGAACTTCTTTTAGATGGCAAATTGATGCAGATTATATGTGCATATCATGTATTGAACTTATGTATTAAAGATGGTCTTACTTGCTTTAGTCAATATCATGTTAAATTTAAAGATCTTGTTAGACATTTGCATACGACAACTTAGAGACGTCAACAATTGCGTGATTTTTGTAGGGAAAATGGTGTTAAGTACACCAAATTTCCTGTAGAAATTAATACACGATGAAATTCTACATATAAGATGTTAAAGGCTTAAGAAAATATAAAGAGCCTCTTACTGTTTTTTAGAACCTTTCTTGTACAAGCCAACAATTATATGAAGTCGATTGGCAAACAATGTGCTTTGTATGTAGATTTATTAAAAGCTTTTAAGAATGCAACAACCTCTTTCTAGTATGTATATAAACCTACTTCTCCCTTTTATATTGGCAATATTATTCCAACTGCACAAATTTTTGCCAATTCTCGTGGTAACCCGACCTTAAAATCATTTCTTCCACAAATGACGAAAAATTGGCTAAAATATTGGACCGATATTCCTTATATCTTTGTTTTCACTATTATTTTAGATCCTAGGTGGAAATTTGATGGTGTTATAAATTTAGTTTATATTTATAAAAGTTTAACGTCTTTACCTTCTAACGAACAAGTGTATATTTTATTAAATTCAATAGCGTGTCACATGTCCTAAATTTTATGAGATGACACATCATATTTTCGTGTCGTGTCTGTGTTCGTATCCGTATCCATTTCGATGCTACCTAGTTTTGAACCCAAACCCTATATTAACCGACCCGTCTAAATTCGAAAGCATTTCTAAAATAATGCTCAAAAAATAAATATTTGTCGTTTTGGGTTGGGTTTAAAAACTATTTATCAAAATGGTGTGCCACGTAGGCTCGGATTTCGCGAACCAAAAACACGGAGGAAACACGCCATTGGCAATGGCGTGTTTCTAGTGAGTAGGAAAATGCAAACTTACAAAAATGGACTAAAAGTAAACACGCCATTAGGAATGGCGTGTCTGTGAACAGTACAATTTTTTTTTTTTAGAAAAAAAAAAAAATTTAAAGACACGCCCCAATAGCGTGTTTCTTCCGTATTTCAGATTTTGAAAACCCAAGCCTACATGAACAACATTTTGATAAATAGTTTTAAACTCAACCCAAAACGACAAATACTTATTTTTTAAGCATTATTTTAAAAATGATTTCTCTAAATTCGAACCACAACCAACCCGACTTACTCGATCGATTGCCTTATAACCGAAGTTGTTCTTTCACTTGTTAAAATGGAACATACCCAATAGAACAGCGAAGCGATACGGAAAAATTGTGTTTGGGGTGAAATCCAAGGTTTTTTACTTTTTAGGGTTTTAGGGTTCCACGTTTCCTCTCTACTTTCCTCGCTTAACTCGAATCAGCCATAGCTATGGAGAAATATTCGCGCGTTGAAAAACCAAAGCCTGATTCTCCGATTAACGAAAATGAGATTCGCGTCACTACTCAAGGACTTATTCGCAACTATATTAGCTATGCTACCACTCTTCTTCAGGTCTTTCCTCCATTAATTTTCTCATTTTTCATCGATTATTTACTTACTTATTCTTTATTGATGTTGTTGTTTTAGTTTGATTTTCAGGCATTATGTTTTTGTTTATTTTGATGTTTATTGTCATTTTGTTTTAGCATTTATATCAAATTTAACATTTTGTGCATTTTGTTTTGTAATTATATCTGGAGCTTCTTAATCGCAAATTTTATGTGATTCTGTCTGATATAAAACTGTTGAAATGTGGTCGAAATGAGCTTATTCTAAGCTTTTTTCGGTCACAGTTGTTGTCGCGCAACGATTGTACTGTCCTGATGTTTATATCCGGGGTTGTATGTATTTTGCTCTTATGGTCGATTTCCGTATGATTCTAGTTTCTTACTGATGAAGAACTGTTGTTAAAGTCAACTTCAAACATCTGTTGAAATGTAGGAGGATAATTATTAGCACTAGACTTCTTGTTCATTCGTTTGAGAGTGGAGTTTACTTAGGTTTGGCGTAATGCTGTGAACTGTCAGGGGCCTATCTGTGTTCACGCAGAAAGTGTATTGTTTTTTATGGGACATTCAAGGCATCCTTTGTGGTTACAGCTAATTGGTTGCATAAAATTTAGCGGTTGCAGTTTAAGGTTTTAACCCGTTTAGGCCAGTACAAGCTGCGCTGGTCTTTCCGAACAGATTATATTCTGACAAGATTTATATGGATTATGATGCATGTTGGTGACATTTTGTATGATCCACCTGCCTGTTTTGGTTATTTGATTTATGTAGTTATGTAAAAGTAAACGTCGGGAGGGATATATATTCGTAAAATAAGTTCCATTATCTCAGTTGTTTAGGTTCTTATCTACGTTTTACAAAAGAATAATGAGGCTTGATAACTACTGAAGTGAAGTGCGTGTCAATTATTCCGAGAACATGGTTATTTATACTCTTGCTATGCTGTTTTTATACATTCCAATTAAAGTTGACAAGGCCATAGGCTCCTCATATTAGCGCTGGAAAATATTTAGTCATATATATTTATGTAGGAAACTATTTCCGTAGATTTGGAAGGCCATAGCAAAAAGTTGACATTCCTTAGTCCATACTTCTCACTTTGCTCTTATCCCGATGTTATGTTGCTTCACTTGTACCCTGAAATCTGAATGCTTAGTAGTCTTTCTCAGTACTTCTTTTGTTTGCGTCTGGACTATGTGTTTGCACATTTTAACTAATCTACTCTCTTGTATGCTTGACTTTAGGAGCTAAAATTACAGGATGGAATGATTAGTGTATTGAAAGCTAAACTCATGACTTCTAAATCTAATATATGTAGGATAAACAAGCCAAAGAAATTGTCTTGAAAGCAATGGGGCAAGCTATAAGTAAAACAGTGGCTATTGCGGAGTTAATTAAGGTATGTTTTCGTCTCGTGAATCTTCTTTAAGACTTCAATTAACTAATCATCTTTTGTTAATTAATGTATTTATAATGGTGTTGTTTGTTCTGGTAAACAGAAAAGAATTCCTCACTTGCACCAGGATATAGCCATCTGTTCTATCAGCATTACAGATATTTGGGAACCTAATGAAGAAGGCCTTGTACAGTAAGTTTCTTTTCAATCTGTTCTGCTTTATTGCTGCTGCATAGCATGCAATGATTCTTACTATTACTTTTGGTAATTTGCAGATTGGAAACAACACGTCAAGTTTCAATGATTTCTATTACTCTGTCTTCGAAGGAACTAGACACGAACTCCCCCGGGTATTTTTTGACGTCATTTTTTCCTGCCATTGGAATTCATAAATCAAATGGCTCACAAAAATTCCTACACTTCTTTTATTGTGAAGTAGTGTCATGCACACAATTCTTGACATAAATTTTCATCATGGGCCATTTAGAATTTTTGTTTTTGTGTTTTCAAAGAGTTTGGTCGCGTACATCCGACCTCTTCTTACCTGCCATCTTTCTCCTCTCATCTTTGATCTTACTTGGGATAATCAATGCAATGTTTTCGGAATGAAGTTGCTGTGATTGTCAGATGTTTGAATACCATTATTGACTGTATTACCTGTGTCTAGGTTCATGTTTTTGCTTTAGAAAAGGTAAGCAATGCTCAGTATTTTGCGCCTAAATTTAAAATGCTGACCACCTTGCTTTTGAAGCTCACATCCGTTTATCTATTGCAAATATGTGATGTATATTTCGTATGAAGCTCTCTATGTATCCATTGGCCATATTTTACTTTTAAAATGTGAATAAAAAAGCTCAGTAGTTTGCGCCTAGTTTAAATGTGATTTAATTTTTTTGGGGTCCTTTTTGCATCAACTGGCCATATGTTAACTGTAAATATTGTCTTTCAAAGCTATCAAGCTCCAGCTCAGGATGAGCAACAGCCTAGACATCACCAGTCTCAACCTAGACAAGGACGTGGAGGAATGTACAATGCTGCTTATGATGGTAACACAAACTCCTGTTTCCTTTGTCTTTACATACAATCAATTCAATCTCTTTTAATCTGACATTCTCTTTGAACTATTTTGGATAGATTCATATGGTCGTGGCCGTGGACGTTGGAGAGGAAGAGGGGGAGACAGAGGACAGGGCTGGGGAAGAGGTGGCTATGGAACATATCAGGGTAAGAAAAAATTGGGTATTTATAGTTCTGCGCACGATGCTCTGTTATTTTCTGGACTGACGTAAGGTTGTTTACTTCTTATATATCACAAAATAGATAATGATGGGTACTCAAACAGAGGTAGAGGTGGAAGGGGCAGGGGCTGGGGTTATCAAGGTGAGCACATTTTATATCATGTTCCCTGATCTTGCAGTAGAAATATTTACCAGAGAACATGCTCTACAGAAGTTAGTGATGTGCAAGAATGTTTGAGTAGAAAAGAATTGGCACTATGCTATTGTTTACTATTTCCATTAGTGCAGGACGGATATAAGAAAGCAGTAGAAAAATATAGTACGCTGATATAGGGAGACTAGTGCGGCATAACTATTCTATTTGGTATTTGTTTCACTGCCATACATGTATATCAAAAGTGGACACTATCATAGAATGGACTATGGAGAAATTATGAACAAATAGAACTGCTTAGGGACGTCGAATGAATTTGAAAGGCCACCCTCAGAAAGTCGGTTTGAGATCCCATATTATAGGAAACTAAATTTTCTTCTAGCAAATGGAAACAGATAAATACTTGGTTGCATCACTATGACACTGGCGGCAATGTTGTGCCTTTTTATCTCATAAAATTTTATTGTTTTGTTAACCCAATTATTTACCCCAAAAAATTTGTGTCGAGGTAATGAGAACCTTTTAAAATTTGCTTTTAGATGGCCCTGGAAATGTTATTTTATTATTGTCAATGGCTTGAAGATGTATGAGTTCTCCATAAGCTCAATTTTCTTTTTCTTATGTTTAAAACTTTGGTTAGATGACGGTGGTTATCAAGGAGGCGGCTACCAGGGAGGTAGAGGTTATCAAGGAGGCAGAGGCAGTTACCCAGGAAGCAGAGGTGGTTATCTAGGCAGAGGTGGTTACCAAGGAGGTGGTGGGGGTTACCAAGGAGGCAGAGGTGATTACCAAGGTGGCAGAGGTGGATACCAAGGAGGCGGAGGTGATTACCAAGGTGGCAGAGGTGGTTACCAAGGTGGCAGAGGTGGATACCAAGGAGGCGGAGGTGATTACCAAGGTGGCAGAGGTGGTTACCAAGGAGGCGGAGGTGATTATAAAGGTGGCAGAGGTGGTTACCAAGGAGGCGGAGGTGATTACCAAGGTGGCAGAGGTGGTTACCAAGGAGGCGGAGGTGATTATAAAGGTGGCAGAGGTGGTTACCAAGGAGGCGGAGGTGATTACCAAGGTGGCAGAGGTGGTTACCAAGGAGGCGGAGGTGATTATAAAGGTGGCAGAGGTGGTTACCAAGGAGGCGGAGGTGATTACCAAGGTGGCAGAGGTGGTTACCAAGGAGGCGGAGGTGATTACCAAGGTGGCAGAGGTGGTTACCAAGGAGGCAGAGGCAGTTACCAAGGAGGCAGAGGTGGCTACGGAGGCGGTGGTGGTTACCAAGGAGGCAGGGGTGGCTACCAGGGAGGCAGAGATGATTACCAAGGAAGTGGTTATGAAGGAGGCAGTTACCAAGGAGACGAGTATCAAAGTGGTGCCCGTGGTGGGGGTCGAGGCTATGGTCGTGGGCCTCGTGGCCGTGGCCGAATGGGTGGACGTTCTCGAGGTGGTTCAAATGATGCCTAGAAAACTGCTGTTCTATTTTTCTCTCTATTTTGAAATACTTGCCTCCTTTTGAATGCGCGTGATTAACACTGGTTAAGTTAAGATCGATAGAAAGTAAGTAAAAACTGGCCTTTGACACAATGATAGTATTGGCTGTACTCGACTACTCGATATCGTCGTGGGTCATGTTTTAGGTTTCGTTGCTCCCTTTTTGCAGTCAGTTTCTATTTCCAAACATTGATGTCGGAGGCTTGGTTTTCTATATGATGTTTTCAGCCAAGTGCAAGCAAGTAATCAAAATAGCCCTTGTAATATATTTTTGGGCCTCAAATCTGCTGGGTAATGCAAATGTCCTTTTTATATATGGCTTTCGGTCGTCATTTTCCCTTCTTTTTTCTTCTAACCTTTTCTGTTATTTTGTTCCGAGCAGGTTGGTTAAAGGGTCGCGAGTTTTCCTTCTTCGCTTTAATTTGTTGCTCCTCTAATTTATTCCCCAAAAGCGCCCCAAGCGAGCAAAGTTTTATTTTTTGATTCTAGAATATGACGTAAAAATGAAGCGTGAACTGAATTTCATACCCTTCCGTCCCATTCTTTTTTTAGTTGTTTCATTCATTTGTTTATAACCATATTAGGAATGATTATTAAGTAATTCAAATGTATCATTGCCCACTTGTCTTCCAATAAGAACAATCACAAATGGTTCTCTTTTTTTTTTCTTAGTCTTGTCCTGAAAGCAAAGATAAATAAATGATATGAACTGTTTGTACAACAGTTTTAACATTTATTCTAAATGACGTGTTTGGCACTTTTTGAGATAAGTAAATTGTACCGTAAATAAGTCCAATTCAACCTAAAAATCTTAATTTTATTTATTTATGTTTGTATTTTCGTAAATATTACCGTATACGTAGTATTAATTGGAAGTTCAATGATTGGTGAAAAGCATGTTGCATGAACATGGACCCATAATTGTCTAGGTTTAATTTGTATAATCAACGGATCACATTTTGTTAACTAGGTGCATAACTAGGTATGATGCAAGTGTATATGTTGTCAAATTATGGCCAGATTCGTTTACATACTCTCAGATCTCAGCAAGTCTTGCTTGCGACGGAACGACCCGTCGCAAGCTTAAGACGGGTCGATTTTCTCTCACAAAGTGTAAGTGGGGGTGCAAGTGGGGGGCTCCATTTCCCACCCACTTGCACTTTGTGAGAGGGAATTGACCCGTCTTAAGCTTGCGACAGATCGTCCCGCCACAAATGAGAATTTGTGCTCAGATCTTAAACCGAGGGTACGAGGCTATGTTGTGATGATCTATAAAATTTATTATATATTCATATCTTAATCCAATTAAATGTGGATATATATTTAATGAGTATGTACATATTCAGTGAATGGAGGCTACAATGTCACGACCATAAATGTTAATGCCACGAACCTTGAATAGTTAGATTCCTCCTATTATGTATTAATTTTCGTGGCATTAAAGTAAAGGCCTGTGGAAATATCAACCCCCTCAGCATGGGCGGACGAAGGATTTTTTTTATGGTGGGCACAATTTTTTTCCCCTAACAATTGTAGTGAAGTTACCCCTTATCAAGAGATCGCTTTTTTTTTTTCAACTCGGTTCAATCATGTTCAATGGATTGTCATGGTTTAATCTCGCTAAAACACGACAATATCTTGAAAATGCGGTCGCAGACTCGCAGTAACCTTTCAAATTTTGAAAATTCTACCACGAATTTTACAGGTGATTTTTAAAACCATAAATGCAAAACTAGTTAAATTTTCGAAAATATAAAACCTATAGCATAATCAAACCAACACCCTTGTAATTAAATCATTGAACAAATTCGAAAAAGAATTAGCAACACATCATATTTTCAGAAAATAGAGAAAGTAAAGAAATAAGTAAAGTCATGTCTTAAATTTTTTATGATGAACTATTAATTACTTCTATGATTTATTGAAATTTTTAGTTCTTCAAAGGCACAAAAGTAAGAGTTGGCAAAGGGATCTCATCACTCTTATGTTATACAAATGATCGGGGTTCAAATTCTATTATCACCATAAATTATTAAATGGCAAGGCTCGAACTCGAACTGCCAGGGAATCTTAGTGCCATGTCTTACAGAGCAAGTGTGGAAAATTCACTCAAAGGAGCAAGTCTTATGCAAAATGGTTTTATAGCAAAAAATTGTGGATTTAATAACTTATAAAAAGTAGTTTACAATTATACACAATAATTTGTGCCCAGGATAACATTAATATGAGACCAATAGACTTTATGTCATCTTCTGATTAATAATAAATCATCTATTTTCCCGGAAAAAAAAACTTAAAAATCATAAAACACAAGTAGATATGAGTCTTAGTGTGTGTTGACCTAGCTTTTAGAAGGGAAAAAGGATTATACATCGGATCTACTACATCAGACTAGTATGAATTTGAGTTTTTGTGCATTTTTTTCGAGCTTTCTAAAGTTTATAAATTACTTTTTGAATCTTATATGTGATGTATTCGAGTTTTATTGTAATTTTTTTGAGCTTAATGTTCAAAATAATGAACTCAAAAACTTTATAGTAAAATTCATAATTTTTAATACTACACTCAAAAACTTTATTGTAAAGCTCAAAAACTACATTATATGTGGTAGTACATCAGATGTACAATCCACTTACTGCTTTTAGAAGTACTTTTCACTAAGTGTGTGTTTGACCTAACTTTTCAAAGTGTTTTTTTGACCAAACACCACAATAATTTAAAAGCTAAAAAAAGTTTCTCAAAAGCTAAAAAGTCTCTTTTTACCCATCAAAATATAGTTTTTGAAAACTCCTCCTAAAAATTAAGCTCAATAAATAGAAACTCATTCTTAAGAATTTAGGTCAAACATGCAATAGCACAAGCTTGACCAAACAATCAATTTTGAAAAGTTAAAACAACTTTTAAGAACAAAACTTAAATTTGAGAATTGCAAGTAAAAGTACCAATTTTGTGCTTCTAGCTTCTACTTTTACATTAAAGATTTTTCATGCATATATATAAGTCATAAATTTGTATGTTGATTGTAAATATGTCAATTAAATAAAGTAAATACTTATTAATTTGTATTTTTTCATTCTCTACAAATCGAGACCCTTCTTGGTATACTTTTGAACATAATTTTTTCATTTTTCATCCACTTACATAAAAAGCTATTGTTGAGAAGTCGGTTTTGTAAAACATTAGGCCAAACACCTAAAATTTTATCAATAGGTAACTTATTAAAAAACTTATTTTTAAAAACAAAAACGGTTTTGCTAAAGCGAGACCAAACGTGCTCAGCAAACATTGTACATGAACACCAAATGAAATGTTAGCATAACAAGTCTTTACACAACTTTATTTTTTGTTTTTTTAACTTAATTTCTATTTAATCATTATAACCTTCTACGTGGTTAAATTACCCGGTGCTCTAAATTTTTTTACAAGATAACCTTATTTTTTATTTTAACAAAACACGACGCTTAAACTCAATTTATTATTTTCTCTAATCCTCACTCAATTGCAAAAACTTTCTAATCCTACTTGTTGGATGACCAAAACACGCTCTGCTTCCTTTCGCTTCTATGTGCTTGCGATACACTCATGCTTCCCCGCACAAATCACTCACTGCCAAAATGAGCCTTATTCATGTTGTTTCGTCCTCCTTGATGTCATTATTATGTTAATATAAAGTGGCTTGAGTGTATGTCAACGAATTGGTGCACTATAGAGACAACCCTTTTTCTTTTCGAAAAAAAGAGGATCATAATGTCATTTAGACTTTTCGAAAAATCGTAAAGTTCGAGTTCAAAGGCAAAAGAGAGCTTGGCTCCAAGACCTGCCAACACGGAACCTCAACTAAAGTGAGTGGAGCAACGTAGCGCCTAATATTTGAACAATAGAACTCTCTAACGATAGATCTTTTGCCTTGTAAACAAAGAAGATATGCAAATATGCGGCACGAAAAGGAATTCAATTAAACACATTCCTCTTATATCCTTCATACAAATGAGTATGGAAAGAACTACTTTCGATGTAGAAAAAACCTAAGAAGATCCTCTAAAATTCAAAGTAAAAAAACTTCGTAGGATTGAAAGGAAGCCAGGAAGGAGATGCAATGTGCTCAGGTCATCCAATAGGTGGATCCAAACATTTTTTTTGTGTAACCGAGTGAAAATGAGAGAAAAATGTTTAATTGAGTGAGTATATTTAGCGTGCGTGTTTTGGAAAAAAAAAGATTATATTGTAGAATTTTTTGAAATACAAAGTTACCATGTTTGAAAAATTCAAAATGTAATAAACCACGTCAGTTACTTAACCGGAAAAAGTAACATGATACAAATCTAGGGTCATGCTAATAAGTATTGATAGAGTAGAAGGTTATTATGTGTGCTCTTAAAAACGTAAGATTACCATGTAGATTTTGAAAAAACTGACTACCATGTAGAAAAATCCAATTTTGGTATCGTCAAACATAGAGTAGCCGAGTGTGATGCTAATGAGGCCATGACGGGTGGTAAGGCATATCGCGACTCCAGGTTTAATGAAATTAAAAATAATTTAATTACAATTTCCAAATGAAGTGTAAATGCATTATATGTAGTTATTATGTACGAAATAGTTCAAAAGTGAACATTTTATAATACCAAGTGACAATTTTAGGTTGAAAAGTGACCACTTTAAAAACTTACCTTATTAGAAGTATAGTATATACTGGTCACTTATTAACATTAGAAGTTTATCATTAACTACATTACATTAATTTTCTTGAATTAAGTTTATTAATAGTGTTCTTTAATAGGTACCAATTATTTACATGTTTATGCCTCCCCATAGCTATGTTTAAGACGGTTTATGTGCTATCATATCTCATTTGATGTCGTTTATGTTAGAATGTCGATACTTCCTGCATATTGTGTTTTAATGCATATTGGATATATTTGAAGTATATTTGGATGATATAAACCAATGCGGACTCGGCAAGACGGGATTCGAGAAGATGGGCACGAAAACCGAGGAGCTAAAGAAGAAGTATGAAGAAGAAAATACAAAACATTGTTGTTTTAGAGGGTTGCTCAACCGAGTACTTGAGGTCTACTCGGTTGTGTGGAGTGACATCATGCTTGATCGAGTAGATTCACCTCTACTCGGTCGAGCATCCTTATGTATGACGTGTTTCGAGTGGCCTAATTACAGTTTTAGCTTATTATTGTGTTAATATAAATAGGAAACTCATCTATTGTTATTAGTTACGCTTTGAATACATTCGAACTCTCTAAAAAAATCTAGATTTAATTAGATTGTTATTGCATTTATTTCACAAGTTCTTTCGATTTTTATCTTGTAAATGGATTTTTTACATACCAATCTTATCCTTTGTTATTCAATTAGTTATTATTAGTTCTTTAATTATTCCTTTTTCATCTATTATATGTTGTTAGTTATGCTTATTTTCATTATTGTTGATTTAGTTTAGTTAATCTGAGTAGCTAATTCCTTCATTTAGGGTTAAAGAGGATCTAGGACGATGCATGTTAGAAGGGGATTGTTTGATTAATTGTTTATAAATCGCATAATTGTCTTTTGATCGTTGTCTAGACCAAGTTAATTTGATTCTGGCCAGAATTAAACAACTACTATTGAATATTAGGATTATCATCGATCAGGTTAAGACTAATAAAGGCTACGACAATTGAATAGAATAAGTTTAATGATAGCGACAACATGTTAGACTTAGATCTAATGGCATAATTGAGTCGACCGATCTTATAACCTTAGACAATTAGATTGACCTTTTAATTAATTAAATTTATTCCCCAAATAACATTCTAGTGAACCCGATCACTGGACCTTTAAATCTTGTTGAGTTTGATGATCATTATTTATACATATATTTTATGCCTCCCTTAGATGCAAATAACTCGATTTACCGTCTTTCCTTGCTTATTCTATGCTATTTTAGCTAGAATATCGATTCTGCCGCTTTTGTTATGTTTTAATGCAGATTGGATGCATTTGGAGCTTTTTGAGTTGATATGGAGCATGGTGGAGTCGGATCGTAGAAGGTTAGGCACGGGAATCGAGAACGGTGGAAAAGAAATGAAGAAAAACGAAGAAACAAGCCATTTTGAAGGCTGCTCGATCGAGCAGTGTGCCTTGCTCGATCGAGTCGGGCTAAAGGTTGCTCGATCTAGCAACATACCCTTGCTCGATCGAGCAACCCAATATTTCGACGACTTTTTCATATTTTCCTAAACTTTAACCTAATTTATTAGATTTTTGTATTATAAAAGGAAAGCTCGTCTTTCATGCTTTCTTATGCTTTTGAATACTTTTAGGCTTTAATTCAGAAACCCTAATTAGTTTACTTTTCCTCCGGATTTGATTCACCAAAGACGATTGTCTTTAGTTCAACTTGTATTCGGCATTCTTCAATCTTTCTTTGTTATTCAATTTAATTCCCTTCTAGTTCTTTAATTATTCTTTGTTCATCCTTTCATAATTATTAATCATGTTTACTTTAATTATTATAGTTGTTGTTTATTTCGTTATGAGTAGCTAAATTCCTTTATAGGGTTGGAAGGGGATCTAGGATTGTTATAAGGGGTAGATTGATTAATTGAATTGCAATTGCATGGTTATCGTTTGATTATCGTTTTAATTCTAGTTGTTTGATTACTGGCCAGGATTAATTAACTAGTCTCGCTAATTAGGATTGACACCGACCGGGTTAAGACTAAGATAGGCTACGATAATTGAATAGAACTCGTTTAATGATAGCGATCGCATGTTAAATTGTAGATCTAAAGGGCATAATTGAATCGACCGATCTTGTGACCTTAGATAGCTTTATTGCATGACAGTTGATTTTATCCCTACCCATGAACAATAATCCTAGTGAACCGGAGACCTTAGACTTTTAATCTCATTGTTTTCAACCTTATTAGTTTGTTATTGCTTATTATTAGTTGTTATTATTATTAGTTGTTATTGTTTAATTTTAGTTATTGTTATTGTTTTCCATTAGTTTAGAACACAAATCTCAAACCTCAAATTGTTACTTTAGAGACAAACCTAGTTTAACAGATTAGAATACTACCGCCTCCCTGTGGATTCGATACCTTGCTTACCGCTGACTATTAGTTAGTAGTGAATTAGGTTTTACTTTGATTAAGGTGACGCGACTTTATCCTTATCAAATTTGGCGCCGTTGCTGGGGAGGCAACAGTTTTCTGTTTGTTTCTACTTAGTTTGTCTTTTTCGTCTCAGGGAACCTAAGTTCCTTGAGACAGTTCTCATCCTTTTCTTTAGTTTTTGTTTATGCCCAGGTGTTCTAGGTCCGTTCTCGTGCCCTACGATTCCGAACCAGAGAAGACGCTCCGGTCTAGACGAAACTTTTGGAAGGAAATTCAAGAAGCGGAAGACTTGAGTACGCTTGAAACAGTTTACGCCGAATTCGTCGCAGAAAAACCATCCTTAGAAGAGGATACACCTATTTCTGCACCTACTACAACCATGCCTACTCTAGCCAGCCATTCGGAGCTTACCGTTGCATCTATTCCCAAGGGATTTCAACTCCCTACTACGGGTAATAGTACTTTTAAGATTCGTCCATCTTATATCTCTTTGGTGGAGCGAAACATGTTTGGAGGAAGCCCTACTGAGGATCCTGCTAAGCATATGGAGAAATTCACTAACTATTGCTGCTCTATTCCTTTAACGGGTGGGGTGACACAAGATCAAATCAAGTTGGTGCTGTTTCCCTTTTCATTACGAGACGGGGCAGAAGATTGGTTGAGTGAGTTAGATATGGTTGCACTTGGCATCACCGATTGGAATTCTTTGGCTCTTGCATTCTACAAAAATATTTTCCGCCACAGAAAACTAATGTCATTCGAAGCCAAATCACAAGTTTCAAACAAGGACCAAATGAGAACTTTAATGAGGCATGGGTTCGCTTCAAAAAGCTTGTCAAGTCTGTTCCACATCATGGTTTTGATACTTGGTTCTTATGCAACCAATTTTATAATGGGTTATATGATGATCAGAGGAATTTGTTAGATTCTGCTGCTAATGGGAGATTCCAAAATAACACTACTGATGCCAATGCTTGGAATTTAATTGATGAGATGGCTACTTACACTGCTGAGTATGGGAATCCTAGTGGTAATGTGAAGAGAGGAGGTACGGATAATGCCATTGTAGCTCAGTTGGAGGCATTAACTGCCAAAATTGCCGAGTTACAAACTTCAAAGTCCTTGGAAAATAAGGAAACGGTTCATGCCATGGTTCAACAATAGCCAACCTGTGAAAAATGTGGTACTATGGGGCATAATGCAGTGGAATGTATGAGTACGGTTGATCAAGTGCTTGCCTTTCAATCCTTTAAGCAAGGTTCACCGTACTCTAACTTTTACAATGAAAGGACAAGAGAGCATCCTAATTTCTCC
This sequence comes from Heliosperma pusillum, assembly GCA_022085475.1. NCBI lineage: Eukaryota > Viridiplantae > Streptophyta > Magnoliopsida > Caryophyllales > Caryophyllaceae > Heliosperma > Heliosperma pusillum. The sequence goes on from JAIUZE010005572.1 coordinate 28,082, forward strand.
TACCGAAGTCAGAATGTTCTTAATCCTACCCCACCACCACCTCAGCAACAAGGTTCACCTTATGTGATTCCTCAGAATCGCAATTCTCAAGGTAACTTTAACCGTTCCAATCAAGGTGGCCAAAACGTCCAACAACCTCCACATTCACCACCTCCAAGTAATGATATGGCGGAACTGAAAGCCATGTTGCAGCAGAGTCTTATGATCCAACAAAAGCAAGATGCTCAGATCTCACAACTGATAGCTCATAACAAGATGGTTGACACTCAAATTGCCCAATTGGCAATTCAAAATCCACATAAACAACCGGGTAATCTTCCTCCTCAAAGACACCCTCCACATGAACAAGTCAATGCCATCACTTTGAGGAGTGGAACCCATTACAAAGACCCTGAAATGATAAGGGATGAAACCAATGAAAGCTTGGAAGTTGCTGATCAAAGTTCGAAAAAAGGCGAAAAAGAGGCTGAAAACAAGGTTGCTCGATCGCGCAGCACCCCCTTGCTCGATCGAGCAACCCAGAAAATTTGCCCAAATTCTTCTCGGGAAGTTTCTGAAAGTTACAGTACAGCAAAACTCGATCGAGCAACCCCTCTGCTCGATCGAGCAACCCCTGATCAGGATGAAAAGCCTTCTAATTCATCTTCCAAAGCCAAAGAAGCCGAGCCCATTGTAATTAAACTTCCTTTTCCTCACCACCAACATAAATCCAAGCTCGATAAACAGTTTGGAAGGTTTATGGAGGTAGTGAAGAATTTGCAAGTGAGTGTACCATTTACCGAGTTGATCACTCAAGTGTCGGCCTATGCAAAGTTTTTAAAGGATATATTGACAAGGAAGCGGTCCTTTAATGAAGTGGAGACGGTTGCATTCACTGAGGAATGCAGTGCTGTGTTACAATCCAAATCACCACCTAAGCTAAAGGATCCAGGAAGTTTTTCTATTCCTTGTAATATAGGTTGCTTAGCAATTGATAAAGCCCTTTGTGATTTAGGGGCTAATGTTAGTGTGATGCCATTTTCTATATGCAAAAAGCTTAATATGGGTCAACTTACTGTTACAACCATGACCTTACAAATGGCCGACCGTTCTATTAAACACCCTTTGGGGATTTTAGAAGACGTACCGGTTAGAGTAGGGAAATTTTTCATACCAGTTGACTTTGTTGTCTTAGATATGGCTGAGGACACCCAAATTACTATCATCTTGGGACGACCATTCCTCCATACTGCGGGGGCGGTTATAGATGTTAAGAATGGGAGACTTACACTAACAATGGGGGATGACACTATCACTTTCAACCTAGATAAAGCAATGAAACACCCCCTACTAGAAGAGACATGCCATAGGGTTGATATTGTTGATATAACTATTGATGATTGCCTCCCTTTGCGTTTGGATAAGGATCCTCTGGAGATCGCCTTAATTTCCAGCACAGCTGGAAGCTCACGGAGTAAGCCAATAGTTGAGATGAAAAAACTGCTGACAGGAGAGGAATGCAAGTTACAAAAGGTGTATAGCTTGGGTAAACCCCCTAAGGTTACCAAGGTAACGACACCTGAACTTGAACCCGACTGATGAGCAGTAGTGACAGCTGGTCACTACTCCCCTATTTTGCAGCTGGTTTGGGGGAGGCTATTATTCTATACAGCTGGTACTATCTATCCTTGTACTTTCTTCTATTGTATTTTCTTTTAGTTATTTCCCATTCCCCTTTGTTAGTTGTGTCCTTTAGGTTGTTGTTGTTGGTTGATATGTGATTGTTGTGCTGTTAGCGTCACAATGAGGACACTGTGACATTTAGGTTTGGGGGAGAGTCTTTATTTATGTTGTGTGTTTAGTTTATTTAAAAAGAAAAAATCATAAAAATTGAAAAATTTACAAAATCCAAAAACATGTTTTTATTTTATTAGGTCGAGTCTTGGTGAATTGAATAACAATGATGATAATTTGCATTGTTTCTGCATTTGAATCCCAAATAAGTTGTCCATGTACATTGTTTTGACTTACTATTTTTGAAAACAAAGCTCATATTACAAGTCTTGACCGTTTTTGACATACCTTATGCTAATTAGATTTGGCCAATTTTTGTTGGTAAACCACTTAAATTTCTGAGGTCTATAGAGCTTCCTAGGCCAGGAACATCAATAAACTGGTCTCATTGTTTTTAGGCTTGAGTGTGGTACTCCTTGTGGAATGTGTAACATCAAATTGCATAAGTGTGACATTCGTGTCTTGATACTATACGCGTTCGTTTGATAAGTGCATGAGGAAAGGCGGTTCTTTTTGTTCAAATAAGCCTCACATAGCCAAAAAGACTTTATTTTATACCCTTATTATTGAGTTCTCTATGTTTAGCCCATTTGAGCCTTTTGTAGCCTGTTTTATAACCTATCTAATAGCTACATTCCTAGAATTCACCTACCTTATCGGGACAGTCGCAGTTGCATGTTTTCCTTATCTACTTGTCTACTATGGTTGGGTCGGGATTTCAAAAAGAATATTAAATGGGTGTAGCAAGTATGTTGGCAATTGTGTCATTTATTCCCTTTGTTGAGAAAAGTTGTTAAGCAAAAGATTTGAAAAAGAAAGAAAAAAAAATGAAAGAAGAAAAAGAAATAAAAGAAAATAAAAGAAAACGAGGAACAAAGAAAAAGAAAAAAAAATATGTTGCTTCATTGTATTGTTCAAGGGATAATGAAGGGGATTATACTAGGGTCTAATGCATTGTTCAGAGAGAAATATCGATATCTCTCTTGTGTTGTCATGTTTAAGATGATTTCTCTAGTCGGTGTTGGTTTGTGCTAGTCTTGTATATTTGTTTTGGTAAGTATCGCTGCGACTACCGGTCTTAGCCCCACATTCCCATACGTGCCTGGACACAATCCACTTCTATACCTTCACCCATTAGCCTCCCTTGTTGCCCTGATTCATGTGCTTTATAGCGAATGCGTATTAGTTGGTGAAATTACTATCACATTAGAATGCATGCATGTTTCATAAGTTGAGTGAGTGTTTCTATTTCTTTCTATCTTTAAAAAACTCACCCAAACATAAAACTTATGAGTGCATGAGTGAATCCGCGAGAATCCGACAAGTTGAGCCTTGCAAGATTGAAAGGTATTTGGTTTTTGTCTATACTAAGGTATCATGTAAAATCTTGGAATATGAGCTGCGTTTTCTACTTTCCCGTGCCTTTAAATTTGTTTTATTGGTACAACTTGGTCATTAGTTTGTTATAGATATGGATAGCTTGGGATTTATATGTGCATTTACATTAGCTTTGAGTTTTTCATTCACCATTTGTATGTTTGTCTTTGTATAGTGTTGAGTGCTTTGCTTAGGGACAAGCAAAGGATTGGTTTGGGGGAGTTTGATGATCATTATTTATATACATGTTTTATGCTTCCCTTAGACACATATAACTCGATTTATCGTCTTTCCTTGCTTATTTCAATGCTATTTTAGCTAGAATATTGTTTCTGCCGCTTCTGTTATGTTTTAATGCAGATTGGATGCATTTGGAGCTTTTTGAGTAGATATGAAGCATGGCGGAGTAGGATCGTAGAAGGTTAGGCACGGAAATCGAGAAAGAAAGAGAATAAATGAAGAAAAGTGAAGAAACGAGCCTAAATGGAGTATGCTCGACCGAGCAGAAGGCCTTGCTCGATCGAGTCGCACTATTGTCTTGCTCGATCGAGCAGAAGTCCCTTGCTCGATCGAGCAACCTAGTTTTTCGACGTCTTTTTCATATTTTCCTAAACTAGTTAACCTAATTAATTAGATTTGTATTATAAAAGGAAAGCTTAACTTTCACAATTAGCTATGCTTTTTTGTGCTTTCTTATGCTTTTTTATGCTTTTTTGTGCTTTCCTGTGCTTTTCTTATGCTTTAATATTAGAAAACCTAATTTAGCTTTCTTTGCCTCTGGATTTTATTCATCAAAGACGATTGTCTTTAGTTCAACTTGTAATCGCTGTTCTTCAATCTTTCTTTGTTATTCAGTTAATTACCTTCTTGTTCTTTAATTATTCTTTGTTCATCCTTTCGTTATTGTTAATCATGTTTACTCTAATTATTATTGTTGTTGTTTATATCGTTATGAGTAGCTCAATTCCTTTCTAGGGTTGAAAGGGGATCTAGGATTGTTAGAAGGGGTAAATTGATTAATTGAATTGCAATTCCATGGTTATCGTTTGATTATCATTTTAATTCTAGTTGTTTGATTACTGGCCAGGATTAATTAACTAGTCTCGCGAATTAGGATTGACACCGACCGGGTTAAGACTAAGATAGGCTACGATAATTGAATAGAACTCGTTTAATGATAGTGATCGCATGTTAAATTGTAGATCTAAAGGGCATAATTGAATCGACCGATCTTGTGACCGTAGATAGCTTTATTGCATGATAATTGATTTTATCCATATCCCTGAACAATAATCCTAGTGAACCTGAGACCCTAGACTTTTAATCTTATTGTTTTCAACTTTATTAGTTTGTTATTGCTTATTATTAGTTGTTATTATTATTAGTTGTTATTGTTTGTTATTAGTTATTGTTATTGTTTGATTTTTATTGTTTGCTATTAGTTTAGAAACCAATCTCAAAACCCAGGAATTGTTACTTAAGAGACAAACCTAGTTTAATAGATTAGAATACTACCGCCTCCCTGTGGATTCGATACCTTGCTTACCGCTGACTATTAGTTAGTAGTGATTTAGGTTTACTTTGATTAAGGTGACGCGACTTTACCCTTATCAGAATTCATATAGTTAATTAAGCAATCAAAAACCTCGAACTTGTTACTTTAAGAGATATTTAATCATTTAGAAAATAGTTTACTATCGCGCCTCCTTATGAATTCGATACCCTACTTATCGGTGACTATTAGTTAGTACTGAGCTATATTAAATTTTAGTTACTGTGACACGACTTTAGCCTTATCGTTCTTTCCTTTGGCTGAGTATAATTTTAAAGTTGATGTTTTTCTTGAGGAAAAGTGATGGTGGTGGTGGTGGTGGTGGTGGTGGTGGTGGGGGGGGGGGGGTGGTATCGTGGTTGCGAGTGCTCGTCGGTGAAGGGGTTCATGGTCTGGCCGGGTGGTTGAAGGATGCATTTAGTCCGGGGAGGTAAAAGGGACAAATCTTGGAAGAACGGGTATGTATAGGCGGCCGACTAGCCAGCGGTGTGTAGGGCTCCTCAGTGGTGTGGGCGGCGTACGATGCTCTCCGGTGTCATGATTGGGTGGTGGTTGATAGTTAAAGGAAAGAAATTGAAAGGGTAAATTAAATTGAAAAAAGAGGTTGAAATGAAATGGGTAAAATGTTCAATTATGTCGATTATTGAGTAAATCTCATCTCCACGAAAGAGCATAACTCTCTTAAATTTACGGTTCAAGGAGCATTTATGATATTTCACCAAAAATTTTTTCTCCTAAATATGACTTTTAGTCAAATTAGGACAATAAAAGCATAATGGAGGAAGTACTTTATTAAAATCCTTCATTATCTGTGTTTATTTTAGCCTTTATATATCTCCATAACTTTTAATTATGTGATGAGTGTTATATTTCGAGTTGATGGAGGTTATTTTTCAGATCGGGTTAGATCTTAGGTTAATTAAGTGAGCCGTCGAACCCGGCTAGGTCAGGTCAAAGCACGTATCAGGTCGATTCGGGTTACGGGTCGAGTGAGGTTCAGTTTCGAGTTAGCCTTAATTGGGTTTGGTTGGGTTACGAGTTTAGGTGGCCTGGCAAATAGGTCAGTCGTGTTGGGTATTGGTCGGGTCGGTTTGGCTCGGGACATTTCGGGTTTATCACACATTTTGGATCGGGTCGGGTTGGGTCAAGTTATTTTAGGTTTTGGGTCAATTTTGGATGACCAGTTGTAGGGTCACTTCAGGTCTGGTCACTTTCGGGTATGGGTCATTATAGGTCGGGTCGCATTTGAGTTAATGACTAACCAATGAAACTTCATTTTGATATATATAATATTAATATGACTTAGTGCTTATCGTTTCTTCGGATCATTGACCGTCTTTAAGTCATTTTGGAGCGTGTCAATTATGAGTCGGGTCTTTTCGGGTCGGGTCGACATTGAGTCAAAAAAGTTTCAGGTCGACCCTCGGTCGGGACCGATCAATTCAGATTTCGTGTCAAGCCAATTCAAGTCAATTCCGGGTCTTGTGTTAGCTTTATTAAGTCGGGTGATTCGGGTGACCCGTTTTGCCAAGTCCGCTTACGAGTAAACACCGTGTCAATTTCGAGTTGCAACATTTTTCGGGTTTTTTTGGATTCGGGTGAGACGTACCGAGTGGAGATGTATGTTTGTAGGTGGTACCTAGTAAGCAAGTACCCAAGAAATAAAAGAAAATGAAGTAGAAAATATAAAGGAAAGAACATAGACGAAAAAACGTCCAAGTACAAAGTTAACCCTTGGAGTATATAAAAAGCTTAGTTTTAGTTGTGGATCACCAATTTCTGTCTCTCTATATTTCATCTTCCTTGAACAAACATCTGATTCTCTTCTTCCTTCCTTGTTTTCGCAACTTTCCATTTTCCAACCTCTTTCTACTTTACTCTCATCTCACTCTTTCTCATTTTTATCATTTACTATATTTAATAATTCTTACTTTCATATAAAAATATAAAATTAGTATTAATAGTAAATACGTCGTATATAAATATAATATAATTATACTTGATCATAATGGAGATGCGAAACAGTAGTGGCGGTCCAAAGAAGATTTCGGGCCTCGGCGGTGGCGGTGGCGGAGAGCGAGACATGGCTCATGTGATTCATAAGGTCCCTGCTGGAGATGGACCTTATGTTCGTGCTAAACATGCCCAGGTCCCCTCCCTACTACTTATTTTATTATTACTCGTATCATTTTATTATGTCGGTTTTGTGTAACACCGTTGTATATATATATCATGTTACCATCTTATTTGAATTTTAGTATTTTTGTACTATATATTAATGCCTGCCTACAGTACCTAGTACTTTATTAAGAATTTGTTCATATCAAGTTGAATAATAATAGTATTGTTTTACCGTGATATTTTATTGGTTAAACACTCATTTATTACTTTCAATAATTATCGTTAGACAGTTTTACACGATAATTATATATATCCGTAATCCGTAAATACAGAGTAAAACTTTCCAACATGATTTTTTACGTGCATAGCTACACCTATTAGAAAAAAATACTGTATTTCACAAAATTTTATTTTAATACATACAATGATACATGACTAAATAGAACATACTACTTCTACGTAATCATTTTTTTACCATTTCTGTGATATATGTGAGGAGTATTTTAATGAAATGTGTAAAAACAGTTGCATAGAGGATTAGAGGTAGTACTAAGTATCAAAATATTGGGTAAGAAATCACGTAAAAGTAAGCAAGCAAGAAGAAGACACTTGAATGATGGGTAGTTTTTTACTTTGCAAGATACATACAATGATACAATTACTAATGTACTATACTACTCCGTATATGATAAGTATACAAATGAATGAATGTATTTGTATTAGCATCAACTCTCATTTCTGTCTTCCGTTGAAGCCGGGTTAAATGTGGCCAGTTTAACGACAAATGTAACCAGTACCATTTCCTAAGCTATAACTAGTTGTTTGTCACATTGTTACATTTGTCGTTAAATTGGCCAAATCTCGAAATTGGTCCATCATCAATGAGAAGTTGTGTTGTATTAGTTGGTCTCCAATTATATCTATTGGATATAATGGTTTACTAATTAATCATTCATAGTTATTGATAATGTATATGATGTTGTTCAGGTAGTACAAAAAGATCCAGAAGCGGCGATAGTGTGGTTTTGGAAGGCGATAAATGCAGGGGATAGAGTTGATAGCGCGCTTAAAGACATGGCTGTTGTGATGAAACAACTTGATAGAAGTGAAGAGGCTATTGAAGCTATCAAGTCTTTTAGGGGTCGTTGCTCCAAGAATGCTCAAGAATCGCTTGATAATGTTCTAATTGATTTGTATAAGGTACTTTCATTACTATTTTCTCCATTTATATATCGTTGTTTCTTCACACAGACGATATTGCATTGGTGCTCTAATGGTATACTTGTAGTTGGTAATCTCACTCGGATTTGAACCCCGTTGGTATCAAATTTAACGTTCCCTTTTAAATTTTAACTCGCTTCAAAATGCAAGAGTACGTGTTAAGGGTAATTTGAAAGGCATTTTTGGATGGAAAACCCTAATTGTCGGAACAATTAGTCTTATGTAAAATGGTTTTACCCTGCTGCTGTAATGTACAATGGATCCTTGAACTTGGAATATAACTTACCAATGCTGATAAGTATTCCGTAGTTAATAAAACGATCTGTTTTACCATATACGGAGTAGTTGTGTAAGACGGCTTTTAATTTCGATATTAAATCGGAAGTACTCAATCGGTAGTAATTAATAAGTTGATGATGGTTTAAACAGAAATGTGGAAAAGTAGATGAGCAAATAGAACTATTAAGACAGAAGTTAAGGATGATATATCAAGGGGAGGCCTTCAATGGAAAACCGACAAAGACGGCAAGATCTCACGGCAAGAAGTTTCAAGTATCTATCCAACAAGAAATGTCTAGGATACTGGTATTCATCTCTTTTTCACTTACATATATGTGCCATTTTTACGTTTCGTATTTTCTACAATTATCTCCCTTTCCGAAAACGACAACCTATAGTTTGTTGATCAAGAGTGAAACAAGACACCTTAGGAGTTAAAGGAAGGTTGTATCAACCCTCCCGTCTAGGTGAGCAAAACTGGATATATCCGATACGATTTTGAAAACCCTATTAGATTTCCGTTTTTAATTCAAAATCTCACTTCTTTTGTATCCTGTTTTCAGCTTCAGTCTTATTTTCGGTTTCAATTTCCCTACACGGAAATATGATGATTTCATTATGCCATCAAGTTTCATATTTCTATATCTGAGCATTTTGGTCAAGCTACTTAGCATTTACATTTCTTTAACCTAAAAAATATCAAGAAAAATGTTTATATCTATGGAGAGGTGACATCTAATCTAAGAGATGCATGTGAAAATTTACATAACAAACTTATGCTTTCATAGCGAAATTCATCATAGAAACAAAAGAAGCCTACTTTAAAACCAATCAAGAGAATTCACCCATACAGTCGGGTTGTTTAAAAACCGTATCGAAAACCGTATATTCGGCTTTAAATTATTTTGCCGATATTATTCGGTTTTGTTGAAACCCGATTTTGTTGAAACCGCATGGGATAGTCGAAACTGTATATTGCATGGTAACATAAAATAAAAGCGTATCGTATATTTTTGCCCACTCGTACCCCTGGTTAATGAAAGATTGAGGATACTATAGTACGGACCACGAAGGCCGCCGCTCTCCTTTGAAGTCATTTATTTTCATACGTTTATTCAGAACTCCTCTCGACGTAATTTATCATATGGAAATGACTTGAAAGGAGTGATTAGTTACTTTGTTATATGATACGTTAGAAAAGATTCAACAATCTACATCAATCAATAAACATCATATTACAAGATCATAGATATACTCATACAACTATTTCCTATCCAATGAGCCATCATTTAATGATAGCAACAAAAACTTTGTTGTATCCTTCAACTATCTTTTATGCAAATCATCTGTTAATCTTGTTTCTTTTTTCTCTTAAAATGATAGGGAAACTTGGGCTGGGCCTACATGCAAAAGACGAATTACATAGCAGCTGAAGTAGTCTACAGAAAAGCCCAAATGATCGACCCAGATGCAAACAAGGCTTGCAATTTGGGCTTGTGCTTGATCAAACAAGCCCGGTATGACGAGGCACGATCTGTCCTCGAAAAGGTATTATGGGCCGAGTTTCCGGGTTCAGAAGACATCCGAACGAGAAATCGGGCCGAAGAATTGTTGTTGGATTTGGAGTCAAGACAACCACCCCCTTTGATGTCCAACGTTGTAGACCTTCAAATAATGGAGGATGAGTTTGTTAATGGGCTTGAAGAACTTGAGTCCAAATGGGGCCCATTAAGACCCAAGAGGCTTCCCATTTTTGAACAAATCTCCAACTTCAAAGATCAATTAGCATGTTAGATGTCTTGATTAAGTTTGTGTACAAAGTTGTGGTTTGAGTGATACTTAGGGTAGATAAATTAGAGATACAAATGTATGGTGTACTTATGTAAGAAGAAATTAAGAATAAGTGGTTTCGTTATAATTTATAAGTCGAAACAAAATTTGTTGTATTACCATTTACGTTACTTAAGTTAAGAGCCTCATTAAAACTCAAATAACTAAAATAACAATGTTGCGGTAATACCGTAATATAGTTGCACAACTTTAAGTACAGATTCCCTATTATCGGGTTCAAATCGCACCGACATATTAACCACCACCTTTCTAAAACTCTTGTATATATTTCTTAAATATAATATACTTATATACTCCCTTAATTCTTTTTGTGTGAAGTTTTCAATTTTCCGAAAGACCATTCAAATATGATCTTACGCAATGAAATAGCGTGATCTCAGGCGATACAAAACCATGACATTATTTCGAACAAGTTACATGCAAAGAAACGAATGAGTGAAGGACTATAAGAATGATCAATACACAACAAAGGTAACGGTTCGAGACTAACTTGGGAAAACCAATCTTACATCTACTGTAAACCCTGTATTAATACTATCAAATCAAACAGATAAATGAAAGAAACAATGTAATGGCAGTGCTGGTATTATTAAGAAGAGTCATGATGTTTAGATGCTTATCCTAAGTGAAAAGAGGTCAACTCTAATTAAGCATTTCATCCCACATCGATAGACTACAAACCCAGTTTCATATTTATAAATCCAAGTAGGGAGTTGACCCATGTGGCTCGAGCGAAAACTCAGGTGATATGGGTATTAGAGTAGACGGGAATCAGGTGACATGGGTATTAGAGTAGACGGGAACGCGTGAGGCTGGGTTCACAGAGCAACGATTACCTCTCCCTCCTGTCAGTGGAAGGATTCATTAGTACCCAGCCTGTGAAAAGCATTTGGTAGCCTTTAGAATTGAGCAAGTGCTTTTCTATGAATAGCAACTTTCAACAATCTCACTTCTAAAATTATTCTCGGTTTAACAAAATTGATATAACTACAAAAATAACATGTTAAAACTGGATACTTCTCCATTACTCGTCATCAAACATCACGCCTGCCATAGGCACCTCCACTTTAAAATCATCCCCATTATCATTACCGTCTTTCATAGCCAAGTCTCCCTGTTTGTAATCAATCTTTGAATTAAAATCGGCATCATCATCCATGGCATCTCCTGATGCTGCTACTTTGTTAGCCTTTTTTCGCCTCTTCTTCTCAGCTTTTCTCATTTTTGGGTTGAGCATGCCTTCTGCAACGTACAAATTTTCATTTTGCTTTATTGCTGCATTCTTTGGTTTCTTCTTGACTGTTTCCTCCTCTTCAACCGCCATGGACTCATCCATATCATTGCCGACAACATTTGGCGTTGAATCCTCAGATTTTCCCTGTTATAAGAAGAGATAAATGGTTTTACATGTCACCAAGTGTCGGACTTGGCTATTTATACGAAAAATCTACATATTTTGGATTAATATGAGATTTCCAAGTGTCATACCCATGTCCGAGTGTTGAGTCTCAGACACGGGTATGCGAGGGAATAAGATGAGTCGAAGTAACCTTTGAAACTTTATAAAATGGCCGTAATGCAATGTTGCGGCTCTCCGGCTCATAATAAGTACTACGCAAATCACACAGAAGACCTATCACTAACCTCAACCATCTGTTCATCAAAATTAACCGGGCAATTTGGAAGAACCTCAGCGGAGCTGAAGTCATCAACTGTCTTCAAGCTTCCGATAAATGACTCTGCACCATAAACCTCGTCCATATTGAACTCCTTCCCAAGTGCGGTAACAATTTTAGCCTCTTCAGATTCAGGAACCTCTCCTTGATTCCTAGTTGGAGGCATGGTGTAAAAGGGAATCTTACCTGCAAATGGAATTACGGTAATTCAAGGTTCATAATTATCAAATTTAAGAAGAATGTACATTCAACACAGTCGATGATTTTTCGCTCTATATACCCTCATTCCAATCATGCAGAACTATCCTTGCGGCTGCTTCAATGTCTACAATGCCACCTTTCTTGAGCTTTCCCCTAACAGTGGCAACCTTGTACAAGAAGTCATCTACTGAGACGAAAGTTGCAATCTTGAATATCTTAATCAATACTTCGGCTGGGCAAAGCTTGAAAATTTCCTTCACTGTATAAAGAAACAGATATTGTTAATGGCCCTGACAAAACTAAAAGATAAGAAAAAAAACATACTGAATGAGGAAAATATTTTTCAACTGAAAGAAAACATCGATAAGTCCTACGTCAAAGCTGAAGTACATTAAATAAAACTAAACTGAATAAGAAAAAGGCAAAAAAAAGAAAAGAAAGAATGAACTATAAAAATAACTGAATATAGGTGAACATAGTACCTGGCCCAATTGGGTCTTCAAGCTTCTCAATCCTTTTGCAATTACGAAGCGCTATGGATGCATCATTCTGTCCGGATTTAAGCATAACAACTCCAGGACAATCCAGCAACTTGACACTCTTATCAAGCTGAACTTCTTGCACTGATCTTGTCAAACCAGGAGTGGCACCCACATTGACAACATGGCATCTCTTCAAACTATTGATAAGACTACTTTTGCCCACATTCGGAAGTCCCACAATACCCACCGTGATTGACTTTTTTATCTACATATTTCGAAATAGTAACTTATGATAAACCAATGATCACGCATTGCCAAAGCAGGCTTACATAATATACTGGCATTGAAATTTTGTTACCTCGTGACTCCTCGAGTAATTCTTCAGCAACTTAATTAAGGTGTCGGCTCCAAGGCACTCGCTTGTTTGTAGAAGGCTGCCAGGTTTTGAAGATTTTGAGGATTTCCACGACAGATTTGACCTTTGCTCTTGAGTGCTGCACTTAAATGCAACTGCTGGTAATTCTTCTCTGAGATACTTGAGCCACTTTTCAGCAGCTTCACGAGGTACAAGATCTGACACGGAAAATGACACGTAGGTAAAGTAAGAGATTATACGCAATCATCTAAAACCAATTGAGTTAGAGCAAAGAATAAAAATGCACCTATTTTATTGAGCAATAAAACAATCTTCTTATTCGGGCCTGAGTTCAGCACCATTTTCTCCATATCAACGCATCGCGTACCAAGGGGATCACGGGCATCAAGAACCTCAACTATGACATCGGATAAATCAATGACCTTAACCAGCTCCTTGTAAAAAACCTTGTCAGAATTGTCTGCAAAACGGAAGGGTAAGCAACTGCCTCGAAAATAGTTGTCTGAAGCAGTAACATAGAAGTCAAGCTATCCTTATAAAGCTCCTACACGTTAAAGTGTCGTGTACCTTTGCTCTTCACGAAGTCTTTAAACTCATCAACTCCCACTTCAAAGGATTGATTCTCCATACTAGCATTGTTTCTGTCCTGAAGTTGTGCAAGCTTTCTTTTCTGAGCCTATTGATACATTGGAGGCAAAATTAATATACACAGCAGCGGTAGAAAAGGAGACCATGCCAAAAGAACAAAACAATCAACACTTCACAATAAAGAATCAATCCTTTCGCGGGAGCAAACAATCTTCAATTTGATATCCAACAATCTTCAACGCGCAGAACACTAAAAGAACAAATGACCCCAATAGAAAAACAGCTTAGTGCAAACAAAACCTCAACCGGGTTAGTCTAATATTTAACTCAGAGAGAAACATGGAATGCATCAGATGAGAGACACCACCCAACACTAACTAGAAATCACTTATCTTATCAACAAAGCTCCTCAGACAACCGGACAAACCAACCCAGCATAACCAAGGTACTTGAGGAGACAAAAACTATCTTCCAAGACGAATCAAAGCATCGCTTTCACTTCCAGTTCCAATTCACAATTCATAATTACAATTCTAATATAGTAGGAATACAAGAACACAAGAAATCACAAATTTCGATCACATATCGAAACATGAACCAAATTCCAACAATATAATCAACAAACATTAACAAAGATCACAACTTTAATACAAAAATGACAATATGACACAAAAACACCATCAACATCACAATGCAATTCCAAAATCCAAAAAAAAACATAACCCAATAAAAGATCAATACAATTACACACCCTTTGTTCACGGATAGCAGCTATCTCCGATTCTTCGATATCGCGACGAGCTTCTAGAGATTCAGGCCCTTGATTAGTAACTGCAGGTTCCTTATCAACATTATTTTTGTTGTTCAAACCAAGCTTTTTGGCTTCTTTAGCTTTCTTCTTATGGTGTTCCTTCACTTTCTTTATAATCTTGTGCTTCTTCTTTATTGTAACCCTCTTGTTCTTGCTCTCTGCATATACCATAAGATTAACATATTAATAATTTCAAATAATCAAAAAATGAAGAAATGAAATTGACCCAGATGATTAAAATGCATGAATTTGAGTTTAGTGATTGTTTTTTCTTACTTGCTTTGCCTTTCACCATGTTAAACTGAGTTTGTAGAGCTTGAATTAAGTAGCAATGGAGGAAAAATGGAGTATGTTCGTTTGGGGTATAATATGACGGTTTGTTAGAAGGTGAGGGGTTAGGGTTTATGAATAATGAGATTTACTACGAGCCAATTTGCGAGGGACGGTTTTTCGGGAGACTTGATTAATTCAATTTCAATTGTGCTCTGTACTAGATGGTTAGACCCGGCAAATGGGTTAAGCAGATTGGGTTTGGTTTGAGCTAGCTTGGATTGGTTTATTTTTAAGTTTATATTGGGGCAGGTCGAATCGAGTGAATAAGTGTTCGGGTCATTTTCGGATATGTTATTATTAGGTTATTTAGGGATAATGAAATATATGCAACAATAAACACTCAAGTAAAAACATATTACTAGTCAATATTGGATCCTCAATTCGGGGTGTCGAATTGAGTTATTCAGGTCGGATCATTCAAGTTGGGTAAATTTTACTAGAGGTATATTTGTATTTTGTACCTAGGCCCCCTTGAGTCGATGGGGGTAAAATTGTACTTAGATTTGATTTTATATTTCTACCTACTTGATCAATATAAAGGTTTTGTAATTTATGTTGATTCAATGTGATTAAAGTTGTACTCCCCGCTAAGTAGACCTGGGAAACAGGTCGTGTCGTGCCTGTTTCGTGTTTGTGTCACGTATAAACGAGTCATCTACCCTTGAACCCTAACCCAACCATTTACTTATTAAATGGTTTATACATTTCAACCCTAACTCAACCCAATTAATTTTCTTATCCCCTAACTCGATCCGTTTAACCCATTAATTTAAACAACTCAATTTTATCTTACTCAACCTAGCTATCTCATTTAATCTGAATGAACTATTTAACCAAAAACGTAGAATTTCAACACATCGTTTGGATATTTCTTTCGCTTGATCCAACACTATATATGATATAAGGTGGTATACCCATATTGGTTAAATAGGTTAATACCTCAACCCAACTGAATAACAACCCACTTAGACTAAATGGGTTATTCGTGTCGGGTTCATCTCGTAAAACCCCAATTCTAACCCGACACATTTAACTTTCGTGTCGTATTCGTGTCGACCCAATTACTTAAATGGGTCAAATGTCTCAGCCCAAACTGGCTAACTTCGTGTCGGGTTCGTGTCATGTTATCGGGTCAGGTATGACTTGATAATGTGATCCAAAAACACCTTATGATATCGTATTTGATTTATTTATTTTTTAAAATACTTCAAATTTGAAGTAAGTGTACTTTGTATTATTGATTGAGAAAATTTGAGCACATTTTATTTTTATTAAAAAAATAAAATATTAGCACATTTTAACTAGTGAACATAGCTAAATGGTAAAAAGAATGGCATATATGACATTATGATAATGAGGTATAGTGTTCCCATCATAGTAGATGCCAAGTTTTGGCTATATAAATAAGAGACTAGTAAATAGATTAATAGACTTAGCTAAAATCACCCAAAAAGAAATCTTACCGAAACTATAAACATTGTCCGGATTCAAACTAGGTATACTTTGTTACGTTCCAAATGACACCGTTTACCAACTCTACTACTACAGATACAAGTGTATATAAACGCTTGAAATATATAGGTTTCTGAAATTTTATGGTGGGCACTGGACCACCCAGTTCCCCCTAAATCCGTCTCTTATAAAAATACAGATAACAATACACCGAAACACCCAACGTATATAAAATGCAGGCGATCCAAAGCAAAGCAATGAAGTGACAAGAAATATTTTAAAAAAATGCAGAAAAAAAGATCCGACCTACCGGATTCGAACCAGTGACCTAAGGATGTCTGACAGGATGACCCACTACAGTCCTCCGCTCTACCAACTGAGCTAAGGTCGGTTTTTGTTTATTTTCCACAATTATATCATTAGATTCTCTTAAGATAAATGTCTATAATTCGTCATTGTTTATGTTTATGTTTATGTTTATGTTGATGAGGCCATACAAATGGAATTCTAAGATGAAATTCAATCCTAGCTTTGTAATGGTTGTTTAGCCTTTAACCCTAATTGGTTTTAATATTATCAATTTATCACATAGTAATTATACTAACACAATTTTTGGCATTTACTACGCAACTCGTCTTGTCATTTGACATCTATTGTGAAGAAATTATGACTTCTTGCTATTGCATACTCCGTATTCACAAAAACTACATACTCTACGACCAGTTGTGGAGCGAGAAGGGGACGTTCGCCGTGTTGTCTTATGAAAATTTCAAAGTTTTTAGTTCTATTTTTCGAATTCTTTTCGAGGCTACCGACTTTATACTATTATCCTTTCCTCCTCGCCACTCTCTACGACCGTTGTTGGTGCGATGAGAAAAAAGTGATCATTTTTGGTTAAATAAGGATCATTTTATGTTAAATAGTGCTACCTTTTATTTCTAAAAAAATGACTCCCTCCGTCGCAGTCATTTGTTTACCATTTTCATTTTAGGGTGTTTCATTCATTTGTTTACCTTTCGATATTAGGAAGTTAATGTATGAGTAATTGATCATCAAATGAGATTATTGTCCACATGTTATCCAGCAAATACCACCACAAATGATCCCCTGCCATTTTCTTAATAATTGTGTCAAAAACAAAGGTAAACAAATGACCGGAACGAACGGAGTATTTATCAAAGTGGTCACACTTTACCATAAAGTGGTCGCTATTTACTACAAAAATGTCATTTTTTTGTCAAAAAGCACGGGTACAGTCGTCATACATGAGAATTACTACTCCGTATTTGATTATTTCAAATGTGAACTAAAGGGTCACCAAGTTTCATATTTTGGCCATGGTGGATTTTGACAATAATGAATCTGGCTAGACTTAGATTCTTGACAAAAACTTAGGGGGCCGGACTTGAATCTTAGGGTCGTGTTTACAACCGCTACATAGCAAATTAGGAGGTTAGGTCCACACCCGACATTTCTATGATCCTCCGTCGTTTGTTTGTACGGGTTAGTGATTTGGTATAGACACCGCCTTAGAACTAGAAAGTCTCTAGTCGAGTCTTCATGTGTGAACTTTCATTTCGTTTTGCCAACTACTGTACTTACATTTTTGAAATCTCGGGTTCTAAACCCGAGTTATGAGTCTATCGTGGCAATTGATGAATGATCTTGTGTTTTATCTATAGATTTTAAATATGTATTCCGTCAACTGAATAAGTTTATCGTGTCTGTCTGATCTTTCTACCTTGTGATAAGCGCGAGTTTTTGAGACACCGATTATTATTAGGGTGGTTGCGTATGGCTAAGATTTTACGAGTCAGTGGCACTGAAGAAATTGATCACCTTATACATACTTTTCTTTGATTTGAATGTAGACAACATGACATGTCCTTATTTTTGAACTATTTTCAACATCACAAATTATTCACAATAATGTAAACTCTTTAAGATAAGATAGATGGTAGCATTAACTCAGATTTTCAGCCACTGGTTTTATTAAAAGAAATTGAAAAAACCAGGACCAGTTACTTACTTATGTACAAAACACTTTAACTTCATTTTCATTCATTAATTTACTCATTTTGTCCTTAACCTGTGCCTGTACTTTCCAGACTTCTTGGAGGTCCTGCAAATTAAGGGTATGAACCCTTCAGTTCATTCAATCATATTTCTCGAGACTTTTTTCTTACAACTTTCACGTAATTTTAGCTTTGATTACTATTGTCACCCGTATTTGTGTATCGCTTCCGGTAGGTTTTGGTCTTTGTGTAAGTGATGGATTGTTGGTGTAATTATGTGTATGCTGATTTTTCCTGAACATGTAGTTTTAGTCTATAACATTTTGTGATCATGATTTTGTGATTTGAACTTCCTCATGTTTTTCTGTTAGCGTGATCATTGCATCAAGGTGCCGACTTTTCTATTGATCAGGGGTGGCTTGTGCAGCCACGGGCACGAGAACCGGGCCTCCGGTTTTGGTCACCAATTTTATAAGCTTTATTGATAAAATTCAATACAAACCTCGAAGTATAGTACACTTGTGCATTCATATTTAGGGCCTCCATTTGTTTTAAGACGCCTCTGCTATTGATTCTAGAAAAACCTTCTATTTAACTTTTATGTTCAGAACTCAGTCATATGTGACTATCCCACCTTCAATGACGCGGAAAGCCGATCACTCTATACAGAAGGAGGAAGTCATCCATTTTCCAACTGGTCTATAGAACACATGCCTGCATGAACATATTTTGAAAAATGTTATCCCAAGCTCAATGTCTAATATGTACTCGTATTAATGTTCGTCTTTGATGTTGCCTTATTCTAGGTTGAGTAGTTAACTTTCAAGTTTGTATCTACTTTGAAAATTCATTCAATGGACGAGCTTTTGAGACGCTAGGGTAACGTTGTTACGATGGCTACCTCTGTACTCTTGTGGTTTAAACTTTAAAGCATAACATGTATGATGATAATCTAAGCAAATCACGTCGTCTAGGATCATAAGTAGTTCTAGAGATCACAACTATTTGATTTGCAGGGTCCAGTGCTTAATTGATGTGCTAATATCAGAACCCTAGTCATTTGTGAAGGGTTATGTCATTAATTCTAGAGGCAATATTTTTTTAAGTTTCTTCCATTTAGGTTTGAAAACTTGATTTCTAGTGAATTTGAGTAATGCAGGATCATCAACTAAGCAAAATGGCGTCGACTATTAAAGGGCTGCTCATCAGATCTGCACCTGATGTCTGTACACCAGCAGTATTAAGAGTAAAACATATGGGTCATATTGGTTTGCCAAGGGATCGGAATTTATTTGGTTATCGCCCATGGAACCAAAATCAGAGCGCTGTTACATTTGCTAGAGCCAGCCAAATAAGGTCACAAGCTGTTATGGCTCCAGTCTCTGACCCAACCTCAACAGCTAGAAAGGTATAATACAACTTGGTGTCTGAACTCTTGTCAATTATACTTTTGTTTGGATACGTATACCTCTTCGACATTAAGTATGACATGAGTTTGCTGGTTTATAAAATTTTCTTTGATCATACAGCGAGTATTCACTTTCGGTAAAGGGAAGACTGAAGGCGACAAGAGCATGAAGTCGTTGGTAAGTCTTCGAGTGAAATTTACAATCTCTATCTTAATTGATTTTTTATATATATATCTTTCACAAAATAAAGTATATTTTTATATTGACACGAACGTGATGCCAAAGATATGTTCCAATGCATTGTGCCATTTTGTTTTTGAGAACTGTAGTTGGGAGGAAAAGGAGCAAATCTTGCAGAAATGGCGAGCATCGGATTATCAGTTCCACCGGGTTTAACCATTTCTACAGAAGCATGCCAAGAGTACCAGGAAAACGGCAAAAAACTTCCTGAAGGTCTCTGGCAGGAAATCTTAGAAAGTTTGACGATTATAGAGAAGGACATGGGAGCTAACCTTGGTGACCCTATCAAGCCTCTTCTACTCTCAGTTCGCTCCGGTGCTGCAGTAAGAAACTACACTTTCATTGATATAAAGTTCTCATAGTCCTTAGGTTCACTAAGCTAGTCCTTTATTCCTGCAGATTTCTATGCCAGGCATGATGGACACTGTTCTCAACCTCGGACTCAATGATGAAGTTGTCGAAGGCCTGGCAGCAAAAAGTGGTGAACGCTTTGCCTATGACTCTTACAGGCGTTTCCTGGACATGTTTGGTGGTGTTGTAAGCATTTACTTAATGAGATGTATATCTCCTCTTTGTTACAAAATAGAGTAGTAGGTTACTTGTGAGGTCCTTGTTTTCTGTATTGATTAAAGTTGCTGAAAAATCAGCATTACGTTGTTGAGTCGAAGTGTTGTTTCCCCGTTTTTGCTTGGAGAAGCGGATGCCAGCTAGTTTAGCTGAAAAAACTATTGAGTATGATACCGATAGCCTGGATTTGACCCCGTCAGTATCAAAGTTACACTTGTGACTCTTTACACAAAAATAAATTGGTGTTTTAAGAACTGATACTTGATTGCTTTTTAACGTTCTGATCTTGTTATAGACAGGTTGTCTTTCTTACCAGTAATGAATTCCTTACCTGAGTTAACCACTTAACTTGTGTATTGTTGAAGGTCATGGGTATCTCCCACTCGCTATTCGAAGAGAAGCTCGAAAAGTTGAAGCAAACAAAAGGGGTTAATCTCGACACAGAGCTAACTGCTTCTGATCTGAAAGAGCTTGTCCAACTATACAAAAATGTATATCTTGAAGCGAAAGGAGAAAAGTTTCCTGACGGTAATGTACAATGTCTCTTCTTTCTCTCTTTATCCGTTCAAAAATACTTGTTTCAGAGTCACCAGTCTAGAGACATATTTACCAACTTGCAGATCCGAAAAATCAGCTTCAGCTGGCTATTCAAGCGGTGTTTGATTCATGGGATAGTCCAAGAGCAAATAAGTATCGAAGCATTAATCAAATTACTGGACTGAAAGGAACGGCAGTTAATATCCAGTCTATGGTGTTTGGTAACATGGGAAATACGTCAGGGACAGGTGTTCTTTTCACTCGGAACCCAAGCACCGGTGAAAAGAAGCTGTATGGAGAGTTTTTGATCAATGCACAGGTATACTTAGTAGCCTAGACGAATTTTATGGCTTTTTTTAAAATGCCTGTTTTACTTAAATCCACTGATAATATTCGCCAGGGAGAAGATGTAGTTGCGGGCATAAGAACACCTGAAGATTTGGACACGATGAAGGATTGCATGCCTGAAGCTTACAGAGAACTTGTCGACAACTGTGAAATTTTAGAACGCCATTACAAAGATATGATGGTAATATTTTATCCTGTACAGCAAAGCTTAGAAATAAACATGACATACTTTGTTCGCGTAAAAGTCACTTGTAAGGTGGTTTTACACTACTATATTGTAAAATCGCATCTGATTTTATCTATATTCCCATAAAAGAACCACCTTAAACAAGTATTTGTGATGTAAATATTAAGTACGCAATTTAATTAATCATGTCGTGATGTAAAACCAGCTTAAACAAGTATTTGTGTTGGCCAAGACATAGAGATTGTTACAATGATTGTATGGCCGATTCATTTATGTTAACACAGGATATTGAATTCACTGTTCAAGAAAATAGGCTGTGGATGTTGCAATGCCGGTCTGGTAAGAGAACTGGAAAAGGTGCAGTGAAGATAGCGGTTGACTTGGTGAACGAGGGAATTGTTGATACTCGTACTGCCATCAAAATGGTGGAGCCACAGCATCTTGACCAACTTCTTCACCCGCAGGTAGGTCAGTGAGTCTTATATAAGTTTTTGTATAGGAAATGCACGACGGAAGTTTTTGGGACCAATCTCTAACGTACCTAGTATAAGTGTATAACTTTGATCTAGTGCTGCCTTATAATTAGAAACCATACATTTTTTTAAAGCAAATTAAGCTTAATTGCTCAGTTTTACACTTTCGGAGGGAAACTCTGATCCTCTTTCTTTGTTGCGTTAGTTTGAAAATCCGTCTGCTTACAAAGAGAGAGTAATTGCACAAGGGCTTCCGGCATCACCTGGTGCCGCTGTTGGACAGATTGTATTCAATACTGATGATGCTGAAGCTTGGCATGCTCAAGGGAAAAGTGTCATTTTGGTATGCATATGTATTATTTGTCTATGTTTCTTCATATTATTTGTACAAAATTGACGCTCTAAACCTGCCACAATGCCTGCATATAATTCTGTGCAAGATATTGACGCCCCTAACCTCTACCTTAAATAATGCTTCTATAACTTTTCTTCTAGAACAAATCTTTCTTTTTTCGGAATTTTAACGTACATCCTGTGCGTCATAAAGGTGAGGACTGAAACAAGCCCAGAGGATGTAGGGGGTATGCATGCGGCTGTTGGAATTTTGACCGCAAGAGGTGGCATGACTTCCCACGCAGCCGTTGTGGCTCGTGGGTGGGGAAAGTGTTGTATTTCAGGTTGTTCTGAAATTCGTGTGAATGATTCCAATAAGGTATGTTGCGGGTCAAATTTCAAATATCATGCTTATTTGCTGATTCTGTGTTGTCGTAGATATGAGGTTATATGACCTATGAACTTATGAAGGCCTTGTTTTTTTTGGTGTAAACCATCCAGTTTAGTCTGGAATTGAGTCGGGTTGCACAACAAGTGCTGTAAAGCGCTCCTTCCAGAATTCCCGAGTTATAACATTGTTGCTTCCTCAGGGTCTCGAATGTGACACCCTATCAGTTTAATCTAATTTCTCAGCAGTATATAAAGCACATATTTTTCTCCACAGCTGGTTGTTATCGGAGACAAAATGTTAACAGAAGGGGAGTGGCTTTCACTCAATGGATCAACTGGTGAAGTGATCTTAGGAAAAGAGCCACTGTCACCTCCTGCTTTAAGTGGGGATCTCGAAACCTTTATGTCGTGGGCTGATGACATACGACACCTTAAGGTTTTGAAAATTAACTAATTCTTTTATTTGAACTATCAAATCTAGCATGTTGTGATAAACTGATAATGCTTTTATGCAGGTCATGGCAAACGCTGATACACCAGAGGACGCCATGACAGCCAGAAACAATGGTGCCGAAGGGATTGGCCTTTGCAGAACTGAGCACATGGTAGTTTCTACTCTGTCCTACCCAAAAGCTTAGCACATATATTTTGTTAATAATGCACCCTTAATATACACTGGATCAAATTGTGTTCCTCTTTCTCGCAATTTAAACACTAGATCTTTGATGACAGTCTTGTTTAAGGTGAATTAGAACAAAAGAATGCGGCATTTGTCGGAACATATAGAAATAGTAATGTTACTAATGTTAACTCATTTGCATCATGGTCCGAAATAGTCATATGAAACGGTTGTTAATTGTATAATGTTTCCGTGTGCAGTTTTTCGCTTCAGATGATAGGATCAAGGCTGTAAGGAAGATGATAATGGCAGTTACAGTAGAACAAAGGAAAGAAGCTCTAGACCAGCTGTTGCCTTACCAAAGATCTGACTTTGAGGGAATTTTCCGCGCAATGGATGGTAAGCAATGATTTTCTTCACCCCATAAACGTTTTCTTATGCTACTCTTCACATATCAATTTGGACAATGTTTTTAGGCAAAACTCGCTCAATGGCTAAGCCACAGAGTTCATCAAGGTCTAGAGACCCCTCGGGTTTTTGGGAGTTTGGATATATATAGTCTTTCTGGCTGCACCACCAGGCAAAAGAATTTATGAGTACTGTTTCATAATGACAGGACTTCCGGTGACGATCAGATTGCTAGACCCTCCATTACATGAATTTCTTCCAGAAGGCGACTTGGAAGAAATTGTCAGTGAGTTGGCATCAGAGACCAACATGACCGAGGATGAAGTCTTCTCTAGGATCGAAAAGCTATCGGAAGTCAATCCAATGTTGGGTTTCAGGGGCTGCAGGTATATAATCCGACATTCTCTTATTCTTTTAAACCCGTAGGTCCTGTAAATGATCGAACTCTTGAACGACTTCTTCAGAAAATGTGTAAATGCTTGGATTCTACATTTAGTTTTGCTTACAGCCTTACATATGTTGGTGATGGAGTTCGATTGTTCTTACAGGTTAGGGATATCGTACCCTGAGCTGACTGAAATGCAAGCAAGAGCGATCTTCCAGGCTGCAGTAGCAATGAACAATCAGGGTTTCACAGTTATTCCTGAAATAATGGTTCCTCTGGTTGGAACACCCCAGGTACTCATCACTGTTCTCTGTGTTAGACTTTACAGTGAAATTGTCGGTGAGTTGGCTAACTATTTCCGTTTCCAATCGAGCCACAGACTCTATGTTCTTTGGCTTTGGAATAATAATATTTATTTATCATGCAAAATGTCTTAAGTATGAG
The DNA here is from genome assembly GCA_022085475.1 of Heliosperma pusillum. Classification (NCBI taxonomy): domain Eukaryota; kingdom Viridiplantae; phylum Streptophyta; class Magnoliopsida; order Caryophyllales; family Caryophyllaceae; genus Heliosperma; species Heliosperma pusillum. The sequence continues at coordinate 52,530 of JAIUZE010005572.1, forward strand.
ATATAAATAACTAAAACCTACTTTGAATCAGTTCCCTGCATCCTCAGAAAGTGTTTTTGTGAGTTGTTACATGTTTTCTGAACAACTGCTTTTTTGAGTGATTTAGGAGTTAGGCCACCAAGTGAAATTAATACGAAATGTTGCGGCAAAGGTGTTCTCTGAGATGGGAGCCTCTTTAATCTACAAAGTCGGAACAATGATTGAAATCCCTAGGGCTGCGCTAGTTGCTGATGAGGTATTTACTTGATCAGCTTTTAGTCGACAACTTTGTATTCAGGTATTAGTCTATTACTTACACAAACTTTCAGCCTTACTGAGTATAAGCTTTTTGAGTGGTAGATTGCAATGGAAGCCGAATTCTTCTCTTTCGGAACAAATGATCTAACGCAGATGACATTTGGGTATAGTAGAGACGATGTTGGCAAGTTTCTTCCTGTATACTTGGCTCAGGGAATACTTCAAAGTGACCCATTTGAGGTTAGTTCAACTTTACTGGCATACTTTTGAAAAAAAATATCAGTTCCTTCAAGGTATAGAACTTTCTTCTCCTATGAAACACGGCGCCTGTCCATGTTCAATGGATCCAAAAATTTTGCAATTCTTCGGTTTTGGGAAATGAAGAACAAAAGCAAGTTGGCCGCTCACTAACTTGCTTGCGTTTCTTGTAAAATTCGACACAAGTTTCATTATGGTTCATTTCAAAAGCGCTTCTTCGTCTTTTCACCCCAGGTAGTATATTTATTGAGTATACGACATATCTTATTAATTCGGCGGTGTTTGATTTGCGATTAGGTTCTGGACCAGAAAGGAGTAGGGCAACTCATTAAACTTGCAACGGAGAAAGGTCGCAAAGCGAGGCCTAGCTTGAAGGTAAAACTATACCTTGAACAATGATCAAAATTGCATGCCATGGTTTATGAATGAACTATCCATCTCTTTGTCCTCGCTTTCATTCTTGTGTCGTTAACCCTTGGCGAAATAAGTACTGCCTGCCATAGTAGTTCAACTTTCTTTATGGCATTTTAGAAATAAGTTTTCTACTGTATGTTTTATGCACAAGAAGTAAGGGTAGAACTGATTACATTCGACCCCTTGCTGTGCCATATATAAGCGGAGTGTTTGAGGTCGCGGAATGATTGTTGTTTATTGTAGACATACGAGTATCCCAATTTTGTAAACGAAGCTAAGTCGGATTCAGTGATTCACTAATACATTACTTCATTATGTAGGTGGGTATATGTGGAGAGCATGGAGGAGAGCCCTCATCAGTCGCCTTTTTCGCAGAGGCAGGACTTGATTATGTTTCTTGTTCTCCATTCAGGTTTGTTAAGCTTATCGATTTAGTATCCCGCTTATACTCCCTTCATCCCATTTAGTGTTTCTCATCGCCTTTACTAGTCAATTTTAACATTATTTCTCAAAAGTAATTGTCGCTAGACTTCTTTAAAGTATGGAAAACGAGAATAGTTATTCTAATGAATCGAGCGTGATAAGTTTGACACTGTCGAAGAAAATGTAATTAGTTACCCATTTTAACCGGGTTTTTTTCCGGCAGAGTTCCTGTTGCAAGACTAGCTGCTGCTCAAGTTGCTGCTTAAGAATTGAAGATTCGTACATAATACAAACAGTAAATACAACACCAAGTCACTCAACTACTCGAAAGTATAATAACTTGTACCGAATAATTTTGATTGTACATACGCAAAACTTCATATATCACATATCAAATGTATAGTGAAGAAATAAGTGACATTGACGTTGTAAATATATATATGTCAACAATTGATGGTTGATAAGGAATTCATCATCAAACTATATTGTTCGGAAATAATTAAGGCACTGATTCTCCTAGGAGACGGTCTCTTTCTCTAATTAAGGTCTTTTCTTTGTAGTTTTGAATAGAATTCTTACGATATCAGGGATGCTCCTACCGCCCTAGCACCCCCGTTTTCAAATTCTAAAATAAGTATGCATGTTCGATATATATGTCATCGAATGCGAATATACGATAGAATACAGCATGTTTATAAGTTATTTTCACAAGTTCATATATGAAATTATTGTCTGATTGTTATGGATTTAATAGATATAACAACAATCAATCCCATATATATACTAGTACTTCTTATGACAAGGTTTACACCTTTGTTCGGTACTTTTAAGCTTGATAAGAGACAAGGGACAATAAAACTACTTGTTCAAAGGTTGGTCCCAAGGGGTCTTATGTAATACATCAGACGTGTGTTCTTACGCGTGCTATCATCCTCATAATCTTGCATGCCAACGAAGTAAAAGTGTAGAACGAATACATTACAATGTAAGTATCTTCCGTTTTTACAGATAACAAGGAATGCGAACGCATTCACAAAAGAAATGATATTTGTGAACAAAATTAACCTCAAAGTTTTAGGGACGCTAAAAGGGCAGTGACTACAATCTACAAATATGTACCAATCGAAAATTTGTTCTCAAAGAAGTGCTGGTAATTGTATTAATAGTTTGCGAGCAGCCAAAATTTCCTCAAGCACCTTAGTATGCTTATACGGAGTACTGGAGAGTGGTTCATATGACAAAGCAAGATGAGGATTCAGGAGCGAGTTGCTAATTCTGTACACTTCTCTACAATCAATTTTTCCGGGAATGAACGTAGAAGGTCCATGGAGGAAGAAGAAGAAAAACAGTTGTTGACCTAAAATTCCTGGGCACATCAAAGAAAATAAACAGGAAATTGGTCAAAAACAAGGCAATAATCATTTCAACCAGAAGTCGTAGATATTTAGGTGGATCATCAAGGGTATTATGCATCATCTACTAAAAGATCAAGAAATGCACCGCCACGATACTTCAGTAAGTGGATTATACATCTGATGTACTACAACCGATAATGTAGTTTTCGAGCTTTACAATAATGTTTTTGAGTTTAGTATTGAAAATTATGACTTTTACTAAAAAGTTTTTGAGTTCATTAATTTGAACATTAAGTTCAAACAAATTACAATAAAACTAAAAAAACATCATATATAAAATTTAAAATGTAATCTATAATCTTTAAAAAGCTCAAAAAAAATACACAAAAACTCAAATTCATACTAATCTGAGGTAGTACCTCAGATGTATAATCCTTTTTTCCACGATCCTTAGATTGTTACGATTACTTCTCACTCTGATTTTGATTGACCAATTTTACAGTAGAAAAATTTTGGGGAATATTTGGAGGAAATGATAATCACACAGTTCTACAGAGCGTACCAGATTATAATCACAACTGTGTAAACTTCAAAGGTTGATACAGGGGAGTGTTTATAGAATACAGAACTGTTCAGTCAACTCTAACCTACATCGGCAAACGAATTTGAAACAAACAGTAATAATAAAGATAATATACCTGGATATTCCTTTTGTCCTATATATGACTCTACCATCATTATAGCAATTTGGCTGCTTTGAAAATGGATTGCCAATCGTTGGACGAAATTCCTTCACCGCTTTTAAGCACCCATGCCCCTCCTTTGGAAACGCAATATTCATTGATAACCTGCAATATATAATTTAAAACATGTTCACGTGATGACAGGATCCAGTCGTAACTAAATAGTCATCCACATTCAGAGGACAATACTGTACTCTCTCCATCCCATTTTAATGTCCTGTTTTCCTATAGGTTATATTTAATATCACAAATTCTCATTGTAGACGCACAAAAATGCAAGGTTTCCCTCCTGCCCCCCACTTGCTTCTTTGTGAGAAGGATCCGACCCGTCTACAGTTGTAGACGGATATGTCCCGTCTACAAGGAGGCTTATTGAATTGATATGTGACCTTATATACCCTCCCCCATTAGGAGTATCAATGGCAGGACCGAAGGGGTATGTTGCGGAGTCCTAACCTACAGGTTTTTTGAGAAGTTCACTTTTCTTTAACTTAAAAAGATATAGAAATGGCCAATTTTGAGATGGGCAGAAAAGGAGATGGTGACAATATAAATGAGATGGAGACGATACAATAACAGTTGCAACAACAGCATTGTATGGACAGATCTACCAAATTTGGGATTAAATAAACTTTAAACCACTCTTCAGACTATTCCGTACAAAAGTGTTGTGGTCTTGTGGATATCAAACACAGTTGAAATCACACTAGAAGTTATACCGCCTATAGCATAGAGTATGGCCGGATATCAATGGAGCGGGGATGAGGCAATGGAGATGAGTACCTCATAGCTGTACCCTACTCCCTTCTGTTCTGTGGATGTAGCTAACACACCGTTAATGAACCACGTAAATCTCTGTGTTGTTTTCTTTATTGTTTTCTTTTTGATTTTCTCGCTTTTGTTATAACAGAGACAAAAACAAATGGTGGAAATGACATTGGAACTTTAAAGTCATACATTTTAAGCTAGAGGCTTTCGGCTGAGAATATTTAAGACTGAATATATAGAGGGTAGGTTTAGCAAAAACAAAGGCAGGTAGACTGGGATGATTACTTTTGAAGAGAAACGTGTTCAAGAATCCTGTTGTTGTTATGTGGGCATCTATTATCGAAAAGGATGGAAAATTTAAGGATAAAGTCTGCCGCACGACAATTATGCTTACACTGGTAAATGGCACCAACTGTTAGAATGTAGGAGAGTGTCACATTGCAAAGATGAATGTGGCATGTGACGATACAAATATTAATGCAACGGAAATGTATCCTTGATTTGAAGAGGTGCAAGGCGCACTGAGGTGCTAAGGGGTGAAGGCGATGAGGCACAATGCGAAGGCGTGCACCTTTTATACAGGAGGCACTTAATTTTTGGAACTTTATTATATTTCCCCGATAAAGTTTTGGGCAACAATACCCCTTTCTAAGAGTTTTCAAGTTTATTAAGGGGTAAAATTCAGGAATAATGGGGAAAAAAGACACATTTAAAGATTTAGACATACTAATGAACCTCACTGAGTGAGCCTTTAGCTAAAAGAAGCACCTAAAGTGCACCAAGGCGTTTTGGATAGTGCCTCATCCAAGGCGCGCCTTTTCAAACTATGAATGTACCACTAAAAAAAACTCTTCTGGGCCTGTCAAATGAAAGCAGTGCACATTGGAAAAAGGAGAAGGGGAGTTGAGGCACCGACCTTCTGAAATTCACTTGTGGCAGGTTTATTCTTGGAAGCTTCCATGATTTCACCTTTCCTAAGCGCAGCACCGGGTTCCTTTTTAAGAAACAAGTCAATGATATCATTCCTGCAGAGTAAAGGAGACAAGCATGAATATGATTAAACCATTAACAATGAAAAAGGCTTTGTTTCACAAATTCCTTGTATAATCAGAAGTATGGTAGTAGCCTAGTAAATGTTAGTGTCAGCCAAGGGAGACATTAAATGCAGTTGATACGGTGAGCTCTGGGCTCTAAAAAGTGCAAGGGATGACAATATGTTTTAACGAATTCATGGTACTCATGTTGTATCCACGCCAATAATGTCCAGGCCAATGTAGGCCACAGAATCACCTCGAATTACATCTCACTTGCTGTCTATAATAATTTTTCTCATATTACTTATCAAGATATGACTACCTCCCTTTCTGAGATAACAAGTGATCAATTAAAGCTAGAAGTGACGAAAAGTTTGCTTAAAATTTCTCAAAGAAAAACCAAGGGAAGTAGAGAGAATAAAAATGAAATAACTACCTCAATGGATTCAACTCTGGGTGCTCTGAGGATGACTTTAACACATACAGTCCATGAATATTAAATGCATATTCACTGATGAAAGCCTGGAGCTCTTCGACAGAGGCATCAACAGCATTCTTTACAGCTGACATTACAGCACTATTTTTGGCACCTACCTTTGGAAGGACAGATACAGACACAGCAGTGTCCCGAAGGCCTTGAAGAATTGTCTGGAAACTGTTAAAGCAAAATGACAGCAATTATTTTCTCTGCTATACATAATCAAGGTCATTGTCATATATCCCCAGGACAATGACAAAAATTTATACCCTAAGGACGTTGATGGACATTTTTTATTATCACTCCTATTACGTACTACTCGTAGTTATTAATATATTTTCCTATAAAGTTGGGCGATGGGACTTTTAAGTATAGTGTCAAAAAGGTTTCACACAGTATATCTCAACAGCTTGGATTAGATAAATATTCAAAATTTAAAAAAGAAGGAAAAATGATAAAGCAATACAATAATTGCTCAAATTCTTTAAGACCACCTAGTCACCTACATTTTCTGTGTAAGCCAATTCAACAAAAATTCACATTTTTTTACTTTCGCAACCACCAAAACAAAGTACTCCTATTATACCCCTTAAGTTTGAACCCAGAGTACCCATATGTACCTATGAGCATATACCCCGACCAAATTTATGTACTTACATATTATACCCTTTAAATTTAAACCTGGCCTACTACTATAGCACATTCATCATAATTCACTGGAAAACCTACTCAGAATCATATGGTAGTAATTTTAGCCAAACTAACCTGCAAACCTTGTGAGTTAAGAAGAGCTTTCCCAAAACCTTAGATAGGACTTCTCGAGCTTCTTTTGACAGCGACGTGCTTACTAAACGTGCCTCATGTGTTGATCTAGCCAAAGCTTCAACAGAAGGCACAGATGGACCACGTCTTTTCAGGCCGAGTCCACGTTGAGGCATTTGTTCTAGTAAAGATTTCCCATGTTGCTGCCATTTGTTCCATTGATCCTCGACTATATCTGGAAATTTTTTTATGAACACCACATCTGTAGCCTCAATGAACCTCCAGTCTTTACAAGGAGTTCTTTCAACTGCTATGCTACGAATTACTGATTTCGCATCAGTTTTCTTCTGTCCCAGAATATCTAACTCTGAGTCCTTCATGATTGGATTTTGGGTGAAACGAAAAAGTGCGTAATCTCTAGCCCCCTTTTCATTCATGGTTGTATATCGGTCACTACTCTTTGAAACCCATACTCCTTGTACTAAATTAGCATGTTGTTGAACAATATTTAGTACATCTTCAGCAGAAACATCAGGGGCAACATGCTTAATGGCATTAAACCGTTGAACTTGAGGTCCCTAAGTCATTGAAAGGTCAGTGCCCAATAGTTTACAGTCTTAACACAATAAAATTAAGCCTAGTATGGATACAGTCAGGGGGGGGGGGGATGGATGAGGTGTGTTTGGGATTTGGATATGCAAGGCCAATATCAATCAAAATCATCAGTATCAAGGGAACAGTATAAAATGTCAATCAAACTCAACAAAGATAACATCCCTATCAGAATAAATGATTCACCCCCTCCAATAGTCTACCCCCTCCTCTCTTTTCTATTAAGATGTTTTTCTGTAACAACTTTCTCCAATTCTTCTAGAGGTCCTTGCATCATTCAAAGAACAAACGTATTCTCCCACCATGGAGCCTCTCATATACGTGCACCATTGCATGCATGATTTTCTTACAACTACGCCTCCTAGAATTTTAATATGAGGGCTTGATCGAACCAAGGAAGAGAAGTTTGGCCTAGAAGAAAATAGAACCTCAATGACCATGTTCAAGCTAAATGATCCTAAGAACTGAGAGTTTCGTTGATTTTTAAACAACCCAGCAAAGATGAAAGTCTACACAAGTCAGCAGAAACAAAGTATGAAGTACCATGATGCAAAGTGCAGGAGGGAACCCAAAGTTATCCTGATGATGCTCTTCGTAAGGAAATCAGACAGCAAGACAAAGGTGAAGGGAGAGACGCACAACCGAATAAGCCTCATATTTACATTTATTAGAAAAAAAGAAAGAAAAAGAGACTTCATCATAGTCTATTTAAAATCTTAGCATACTTTTACAATGCCCTGGTAAATCCTACACATAGGAGAAGCTAATTAATAATGAACCGCCAATTGACGGAACTGCAGCGCCAAATGTCGGTCTCCTCCCGCACTCACCCCCACGAAAAAGGAAAAAAGATGAAAATTAAGATCCTGCAATTTGTAAGTCGGTCCAAAGCCTAACCGTGTTGTGCAATCATTCTAATGAACAAAAGCAACGAACAAGAAAGTCACGTTCTTTCAAGATTGAATGAACTAAAGCAGCAGTTATTCAAAAACTACAATTAAATTTGTTCCTCAACATGATGGCGGAAAAAGAATCCAAAGCAGACATATACACTAACACAACTATACAAGTACAGAGCAAAAAAAACAAAATGACAACTATTTCTTTTCAGTGAAGCAGTTAACCGAAAAATGGAAAGTCCTAAGGTAAGGATTAGAGCTCACCTCAACAAGCAATTTCTTCAGCCGTTCTTCTAATGGCAGGGAGAGCAGAAATCTATATCAATCAGAACATACATGTACACGAATTAAACTAAATAAGCATTTCTGAATCCTAAACATGGCAACACGTTTAAATATTTTAACCATAAAGTAGGAAAAACTGAAGAATCTAATACGCAAGTATTCTGCAATTAGCAATGGCATTTCAAGGCTAAATGTCTATACCTTCTCGATAATCCGTTTGATTCTGCCTTGTTGATCACTGCTCCAGGACACAAGGAATTCAGGTAATCATACCTACACAAAGCTTGAAATCAGCAATACTAAAATTAAATTAACAATAAATCAACAAAATAAGGACTATAGACAAACGAAGTACGGATTCATAGAAAACTGCAACGAATTGCTCTCTTCTGTCACCATTTTCGTCAGACATGTTTGTGCAAGGTCACTAGCCGGGCTGTGATAGTTGAGGCAAATCCATGGCTGCACAACATTAAAAGTAATGATCTAACTTACAAATCAATTAGACATATCGTGTTATAAGGAAAAAAAATGCATCTTAAATTGAGACTAAGGGCTGTAATGATAGTTGGAGATTCAAAGATATAGTGCAAACACAGCACTGATAAATGAACTTAATGCTAAGAAGAATCTGTTCCTACAGGATTATACTGGTCACTCGCCTAGTAAGTTTAGGTTGCACAGAAACAGCCCAGAGTTGCTATACTGTCAATTGTCATTCAATGATATGAAATGCATCTTACGAGAAGGGAGTACTTTTCCTCCACTATGACAGCACCTTGTTAATTTTACAGTTCTTTTTGAAGTGTTGTTAAGGACTTGAGTATTCTTTCCCCCGGGCAACTCCAGCCTCAACAAACAACTCACCAGACCTTATGACATCCTCCAGCGCCATTTTTTCATTGTCGTTCTGACTTCCCCATCTTTAGTTCTCCGCATATATTCTCGATCAACCATTCTTGAAGAGATGTTTAATTCTACTATAATTTTTTCTAGATTAAACAGGGTAATGAAGTGAAACCTCCATCTAACATTTTACTCGTTATCTTTGATGAGAGCTCCATCATCAACATGTTTCACATGTTTAGCCCTTCTACTATCTCGTGTAATTTTGTCACTCATACCAGCAAGTCTATAGAGCATAGACGTCTGTTTTCTCTACTTCCTAATCTAATCTTGCATATATTCCTGATTCACCTTTGTTCTTGCGTCTCATATTACCCTTTTGCATTTTTTCTAGCTTTCATGTATGAAGAAACATTTCAAAAATAAAATTTAAACCTATCTTATCCAGTATCTACTTTTTGGAAGAAAAAAAATCAGTTTAAAAAGATAATGTCAAACATATAATAGGTGATACAGAATCAGCTCCACTACTTTCTGGAAGTAGAAAAATGATGAGTATTCTAGTAAATTGATAGATAGATCTTAGTTTAAAAAAGCGCGCCTAGGCGCAAGGCTCAGTGAGGTGCCAGCCAAAGCTCAGCAGAGAGCCTGAGGCACATAGGATACAAAAGGCGTAGCTAAGGCGCATGAGACGCAACTAGTGAGGCGCACTACTTTGCAATTCCATTATTTTTCCACATTCTTTTAATTTACCCTTGTTCCCCCCCCCCCCCCCCCCCCCCTCCCTCCCTCCCTAAGTTTCACTTGTAAATACATGTTAGCCCTCTTTAAAACAAAAAAGGACTATTCTTGCACAAAATTTGACGGTAAAATATGGATGTTTGTTTAAAAAATCAGTTCGCCTCGTGTCCAAAAGGCGCGTGCCTACGCCTTGCACTCATCCCCTTGGGTCCTCATCACCTCAGTGCGCCTCGCGCCTTCTCAAACTATGTGATAGATGAGCCAAAAAGTCTCAATATTTTTTAATTACCTCAACTTCTTCATTCTGATTCTGCAAAAAGTGAATAATTCCACACATTAGTACAATTAAAAAAGAAAAAGGAAGGAGGAAACATTGCAAACGACTAACTATTATAATAGACGTTTTTCAAACAACTACCATATATAGAGTTTTACGCAAACTACTACCTAGTAATATGTTGTTATAAGATCTAGTGTTGCTAGAGTATGCGTACTTCATGTCTAGTTAACTTTGAAACAATGAAACCTACTGAATTTGGAATTCAAAAACAAGTGGAACAATTCCCTTCCCTCCAAAGTGGGTTCATGCTAGAAATTGAATTTGTTTAGCTTAGGTGGAACCGATTTCTGGGTGAAGTGCTGAGTGAATTGAAACCACTCACGGGTTTCTATTCCTCATAAAATATCCGAGTTGATTAACTACAGCTCATATAGGATTCACTAAGTGGTTCAATCTGTTCTTTTCATTCAGCCTTGACAAACCAAGAATTCTTGCATTTACAAGGCAACAATCTAACCCTGAACAATTTCAACAAATAAAAGCACTGGATATCAGTTAGGCATCACTAAGACCATCTCCAACAATGCTTTTGACATTGAGCAAAAAATTGAGGAAGAGAAATTAGTGCCCTCCAACCATGAATAGACTTGTGCATATTTCCAAGGAAGAAGCAATGGAGCAATAACTTGAGGAATGAAACGCTGAAATGGAAGTGGGGCATCTTCCATTTTTTAATCAGTTGGTCTCTCTTGTGACGGTTACAAGCTAGTGACGGACTAAATGTGACCATTTTATGATAAAAAGTAATCATCCATAAAATGTTACCAGTCATATAGTGGTTACATTTTCCATAAAAATGGTTATATTTGCTCCGTCACAAGCTTGTGACGAAAAGTGTCCGTCACAAATGAGAATTTGTGTTTTTTAATAGAATTGATTAACATTTTTTTATCATCCTTGCATTGAGCAATAATTGTAGAATTTTTATCAGCCTTGCAATGGAAGTGATTTACATCTTTTTAATAATTGTAAATTTATATTTATAAAAGTTATCAAAGTTGTAAATTTATATTTATAAAAGTGATTTACCGCTAAAAACAAATTGTAAATTTATAAAAGTTAAACCATTTGTTATATTTTATTTTTCTCTACAAATAGTGATCATTCTTGATAACATTTGGAAATATTTTTATATGAGCGATAAATGATGAAAGATAGAGGTGAGGCTTGAGATTGGGTACGAACACAAAATAATTCAAAATTATAATAATAAAAATAAAAATAAAAATGCATACTACAAATATCTTGACATATATCTGGACATTTCTCCTTATCTTGACATTATAATTCCTTTTTTAAGATACAAATATGTTAACTACAAATATCTTGACAGTATGGTAAATACAAATGCAGAGTCATGAATATTTTTTTATAACGTCTTACTTAAAAAAACAAGAATTTAACGAAAAATTACCGTCTAGAAAACCCGAGTAAATTACTTTAATAAGTTTATAATATAAAAAATTGTGTGGGGTATATTAAAGTAAGAAAAATAAAATGATGAAAGAGAGTGAGATGAGGAATAAGTATAAATCATTGTTGTATGAGTAATTTGGTTGTTAATTGAAAAGTTGAGGAATAATGAGATGGATGAGTAAGAAGTGATGAGAGAGAGTGAGATGAGGAAGAGAAAAATTTGGGATTGGAGATGGTCTAAGTGGTTCAATCCCTTCTTTTAATTTGGCTTTGACTAAACTAGAATTCTTGCATTTACAATGCATCAATCTAACCTTTAACAATAACTACAAATAAACAACATCACAAAATAACTTGCAGCAAATATCATACAAGTTATACTTGAATAATTGGCCATAACTCGACAAGAAGGGTTTATGTGAAAAATAACGGGAAAGAGAGAGGGAGAACGGGAATATAATCTGAAGGAATGATTAGAATAGGAAAATTGGTCAGGGTGGATTGTAAAGGCAGGCAAATTTTTTAAAAGAACTAATTAATTAATTCTTGTAGATGCATAAAACCTTTTTAGAAAAAAAAAAGAAGTTAATCTTGAGGGGGATAGATGATACAAAAAAAAAAAAAAAAAAAAAAAAAGTAATGGTATACTCCCTGCGATCCACACCAAAGGCACTTACTATAAACGGATGAACCAAGGGTTTAATGTTAATAAGTAACTTAATCTACTGTTGTCATATGAAAGTAGACTTATTTCCTTTGATTTATCGATAGGAAACTAAGATCGATAGCAAGCAACTGAAGGCCTCCTAAGTCGGTGGTGGCGAGAGCTAGTGCTTGCTATCTAAGAATTGCTCCATGGATTTCATCGGAAATGTTTGATGCTTCTTGGGGCTTCTTTGGCGACCGTAAAGTCACCAGAAGAATTACCATACCAAAGATAACGTACCTTATTTGGCCCACAACATTACCAACTTATCCTTATACACATTTAATATTTACACAAAATGCCATTACATGACCCACCTATCAACCCACCATTAAACTCACAATTACATGGTCCACCTACTTTTTCCCTTTTTCCACCTTTTCTTAAATACTCCATTTTCCCCTATGTTACCTTTCGTCTGGATCGGAGGGAGTATAAATCTATGCTCTCATGCAAAAGAAAGGGATATAGCCTTAATAAACTCAGCTAAATGAACACACAAATGAAAACATAAGATTAACACCTGCTTCTCTTCCCCTTTGACAGCAGCTTTGGCATTTTTCTTCTTTAGATCACCAGAATCCAAATATTGCATTGATGGGCGAAGCTGCACAACTGCATGGATAGGATTCAGGTACAGCTGCACAATCAAGGAATAAGTATGACATTAAACGAACATTTTGCCACTAAAATGAAACGAGAGATGATGATACCTATACACTCAACAAGCTGACAACATATCACACTGCAGGACAAAAAAAGCGAGTATCTTTTATCAAACTTGAGCAGACAGGAGCTACACTGGATAATTACCTGGCTCTATACAACAGCTATTGCAGAACCAGAACTATTCCCAGAAGTAAATCAGCAGGAGATAGTTTATGACCTTAATAAAACATTAATCAAATAACAAAGTAGTTTGTTTTTAGTCTTCATGGCCATGCTCATTTTATAGTTCCATCTCTCACTGTTGAATTCAAGAATAAGAAACTGAGTTCGTACAGACTCTCGGCAGATGGATAATTTACGACACAGGTGTAACGATACTAGTCTACAAAGAGCAGCCGATTGTTCCCATAACGTGTTATCATGTGCACTACAAGTCGTAATTGATGTACGAACATAGCACAATCAAATGATTAGAAAAGTATTCAAATCCTTTATAGGCTTTAAGGGGAAAAAAAGAATATTAGATAAAAGAAGGCAATACCTTTTTACCCTTCAACAACCCGACAGCATATGTAGCAGCTTGAGGTGACTTCCCTGGAGATGATAAGGTCTGAACAACATGACGGACAACGCACATGAGACAAGTGATAATCTCCATCAGTCTAATACTCGTTTATTTTATGTTTCAAAAGCAGAAACGACACATATAAAGCTATATTAATACTCATTTATATTTAAAAAGCAGAAATCTCCAGCAGCAGGCCAAATTAGTATAATGTCCTCAAAACTACCACCCTTACACCTGCCAAACCTCTCTTAAATACCTGACTGCTTGATAGTAGATATTAAGAACATTACAGTCATTTGTGAGGTTCGACGGAAAACATAGTGACTGTGTCTATACTCTATAGTAATACTCATTGTGATTGACCTATAAATTTGGAAAAGCACACGATCACAATTTCTCATTTCACAAAGTCCCTACCGCCATAATAACTGATGCCAATTACTGCACTAGATTATGAACACTTCACATATCACCCATAACCAATACGACATATCTACAGATTTATAAAAAATCTCAAGTGATAACCTTTCTGATTTAATGTAAATTGATGCAAGTTCGCCTTAAATGGAGATAAGTGCATACAAGGTAAACGGATTCAGTCATGTGTTGGAGGGAGACAAAAACTAATGCCCAACAACTATAAGACTGCACTACTTGAGCTACGAAATACAGCCTGATAAAACATGCAGTACACAATGTACGCGTCATACAAGATCAAATCAGAAACAATTGAACTTTAGGAAACGAAAACAGCAGTGAAACGACTGATATAATCACGAACCTGCTTCTGCATTTTGTCTGCTAAAGGCGAATCACGATCATAATTATCAGATTCCACATCAATCGTCAAATCCACCTCCATCTCCGAGGTACTAGGTCTCATTCTCACCTAATCACCAACAACATAATATCGATTGTCGATTATAGCTCCAACACCATAACCTAGGCATAATACTATTAAATTATATGTTGTTTAGTCTAAATACCTCAGTGCAACGCTGCTCAAGCTCATACGGACGCCACGACGGCCTCAACGGATATTGCATTACATACAACTTCAAAAACAACAACATATTCATTCAATCATACATTAAATCAAAAACTTCAATCAACTTATACCTAATAAAAATCAAACAAATTAAACAGTAATTTTAACATTATAACATAAAATCATAGAAACAACAACATATTCTTTTAATCATATATCAATCCAAAACCTTCAATCAACTTATATACCTAATAAAATTAAACAAATTAAACAGTAATTCTAACATTATAACATAAAATCATACTTTCAATTGTAATTGTTTAATATTTTACCTGAGAATCAGAACTAGAAGGTGTATAGTACACATCATACTCAGCAACAACATAATCCTCCTCCTCCTCCTCCATCGCACCTCCATCAATTTTGGACGAAAACTCGTCGAATGTCGAAACCGTCTTCTTCTCCTCTTCCTTCAACTCCACACCATCACCACCGTACGCCGCCGTAGAAGCAACCTCGTCGACGTCCATTTTCTCAACAACCGCAATTTCCGGCTGAACCACCGCCTCCTTCTCCACCTTCACCGTCACCGCCGCATCCGCCGCCGTACTCGGAAGCTCAACCTTCGCCTCCGTCTTCGCCGGCTGCTTCTTCAACCGCGACTTCGGCGCGAACCGTGACGCTCGCGGTGGCGCCTTCGACGGCTTATCGAAATCATCCAAGTCCATACTAATCAATGCTCAAAGAGTCAAAGCTCTCAAAGTAACAGCAATGGCGGTAAAATGAATTAAAATCTTTGAAAACAAGTGATCAAATTATTTTCTTAGGGTTTTAGCATTATATATACATATTACATATATGAGTTATCCCACATCGGTAGATTAGAGTGAAATACATGTGTTAATATACACTGTTATTGTGCCTTGGGAATAACATCAGATTCAAGAGTAAAAGTGAATGGGCCAAAGGCGTAAGTCAAGGCCCTGGAAAGTCCCCGGGCTTATTTACCGTAGAGATGCGGGCTCGGTAACGGGTATGCTTTGTGTTGGAGGTTTAGGCTGAGACGGGTTTGGAGCCCGTGAGACCTCTGCCGAAGTTGTAATAGCCGATTTCTACAGTTATTCGCTTGAGCTTATCCTCGCTTAACTAAACGGGGCTTACTACTCTTGTAATCAATCTTTTGAAAATGGACTCGGACTCGTCCAAGTGGTGGCGCTTGATTATTTGGTATTGCGTAACCTTTTTAGATAAAATTTTATAACAATCAACGTAAAATCTTTATGTTTCGATGTACCGGAAGAGGAAACAATAGAATTTTTTTTACTAAAACGGTTTGTTTAATCGTTTTTTAAATTGTGAATCGAAGTCGGCCTGTTTCCATCTCAAAGATAACGGTTTGGTTGACCAACCCCTTTGTCAAAACTATTGGATTAACATAATCTAAATAGAAACAGTTTTCTATTCCTTTATTGTGACTAGGATTTGTCAAACTTTTTAAACGATCTGATACTAAATTGGTGTAAAATCATCCACTAGTTTATGAAATGTCATGTAGGTTGGCGATTTTTCTAATAATGTTTCTCTATTTAGCTTACTAACATGTGCCCTTATATAAAGGTGAATTTTCAATTTACATATATAAGTATATAACTTGCATCAAATTTGTCATTTGAATCATTTTCATTACCTTCCCTCTATTTCTTTAATGTAGAAAACATAAAAAATAAAGAGTAGAATACCTACGAACCCATATCCTCCAAAAAGATTTATTTTGTGTTGTCGTCATCAAGAAGCTTCATTAAAATAAAAGAAGAGGGTAAAAACTTTGCCATAGCCAGGAATTGAACCTGGAATCTCATATTCTGAAGATTTGCCAATGTGCTACTACAGCCTTGTTGTCATATTGTTAACAAGAAAATTTATTTAACTATAAAGAAAAGGCATGTAAAATAAAATAAATAGACTCTGAAAGTCGAACAGGGACACAAGGTCTATTGAAGTTCGTCGACTACTTCTGCTTGTTGTAGTTCTGATCCCACATTTTTAATACATGAATTTTTGTGTACTAAAATAATCGATTACGGAGCATTCCGGAGTATATGTTCTTTGCAAGTTAATAAATCTAATACTCCGCGAATACATATATATATATATATATATAGAGGCGGGATCTCGTGAGTTGGGTTCTTACGGTGAGTTGGTACTCACAAATCTCAGCCATTAAATAAGAAAAAATAGATGGCTGAGATTGGAAGAAAAACAACGTACAAAGCCCAACATTAGGACACAAGTTTGTCATCAATAAAACCCACACCATAAAAGACCTGACATCTCTTTTCTCTCTCTTCTGGGTTTGTTTTTCACCAAAAAAAATTTCAATTAGATTTCATCAGTTCTTATTATTGCGGTGTCAAATTTAAAGCATATAAATTGTAAGCATTAAGTTCTTCTTATCTCCAGCTCTAATGTATGGATTAATGGCGTAACTAATTCATTATTTTTTTGGTGTATTGTAAAATTCAAACGATGGCGTAACATGTACCGTCGATTTAGACGACTTCGTACTCAGGGGGATAGTTGAGAGGGTGGTTAAGCTCAAAAAAATGGTGATTAAACTTTAGGGGAGTTGTTTATGGGACTTGTTGATGATTTTGGCGAATTGATCGAAAATAGGAACTTTTGATTGACGCATAGATTGATGAATTTGGGATATGGATCCACTATTTTGCGCTGCAGCGCTACTCGATATAGATAGACGGCTATTTCTAGTGGCGGTTCTGGGCCGTCGGTGACGGTGGTGAAGTTAATCCGTAGCAAAAGGTGAGCAATTTTGGTGGAGATGCCGGGCTGCTTGCAGATGTTGGCCGAAGACAACGACGGTTACTAATATAAAAATGGTGCAATTTTGGTGGAGATGTGTTGCCAGCATCTTGCCTATCTTTCTCCCGGCTTATTTCATCATTTTGATTAGTTGGATGGATCAATTGGACTTATTTCATCTTCAATTAGTCGAGCCATTTTCTCTAAATTGCTAGCGTCTACATTGGTTCTGTGTTATTTCGTTGTTACTCTATTGTTACATTGTATTACTCCATTGTTACCTTAGACAGTTCACTATTATTACTCTCTTGTTGTTAATCGGTTTATGTTACTCTTGTATTATTCTTTTTTTTATTCTTGTGTTACTCTTGTATTAATCCTGTGTTATTCTTGTGTTACTCTTGTATTATACATGTGTTATTCTACCTGTGTTATTCTTATATTACTCTTGTTACTCGTGTGTTATTATTTTGTTAATATTGTGTTACTCTTGTGTTATTGTTGTGTTACTTCTATGTTACCCATGTGTTATTCTACATGTGTTATTCTCATGTTACTCTTGTTACCCGTGTGTTATTCCCGTGTTATTCTCATGTGTTTATCAACTGTTACTGTGGTATTATTGTATTGTTAATATACGGTTATTCTTGAGTAACTGTTATTGTGGTGTTATTGTGTTGTTACTGTGGTGTTATTGTGATGTTATTCTTGTGTTATTGTTTATTGTTCTGTTACTGTGGTGTTATTCTTGTGTTATTGTTTTGTTATTGTTACTATGGTGTTATTGTTCTGTTACTGTAGTGTTACTGTGGTGTTACTGTGGTGTTACTGTTGTGTTATTGTAGTGTTATTGTAGTGTTACTGTGGTGTTACTGTGGTGTTATTCTTGTGTTATTGTTTATTGTTTTGTTATTGTTACTGTGGTGTTATTGTATTGTTAATATACGGTTATTCTTGTGTTATTGTTTATTGTTTTGTTATGTTACTGTGATGTTACTGTGGTGTTACTGTGGCGTTACTATCGTGTTATTGTGGTGTTATTGTGGTGTTATCGTTGGGTTATTGTCACTCTTGTGTTACTCTTTTATTATAATCACTCTTGTGTCATTCTTGTGTTACTCTTTTATTATTTTTACTCTTATGTCATTCATGTGTTATTTTTATGTTATTACGGTGTTACTTTTGTGACCTTATTTCAACGCGCTAAAGTAAACTCTTTATTCTTGTGACCTTATTTCACCTTACTTCAAGACAAATGACAAGTTAACCAACACAACAACTAGATATTAATGCCTATATTTTCTCGCCGACCAACATAGCGACTATATATTACAAAGTCAAGTTATTTAAAAGGTAAGTGAGGGGATTAGTGCCACTGATAAATAACCAATGGAAGTGTGCAATGCTGAAATCATCCAAAGAAAACAAAGTTAGTCCCTCATATAATCACTCTTAACATTTATTCAGTAATCTCATATTTCAGACCACTCACTAATTAAACTCAGCAAAAACAATATGATTACTATCACCATCATCAAATCATCATCATCATCATCATAACTCATAAGTTCGTAACAACAATCCACTAAATCACATCTCATGCAACCTTATCGCCGGAAATAACTTATTTCCACCACCATATATTCAGCCCCTAACCTCACCGGAATAGCCCTCGGCAGCTACATTTGTCCCTGTCAGACCGCTCAAGGACGGCTTTGTTATAAAACCGAAATTAAAATCACATAAATACTAAAGACAAAGCAAGTTTTCAAAAATATTTCCACAAAAGATCTACTCGAATGATTTTGATGAAGAAAACGTCATTTTCGGTCGAAATTACTCAACCATTGATGAAGGGAATGAAGATGGTTTGTCGACAGCGGTGAAGGAGACAGGAGCGAGTATAGGAACAAAACTGGAAACGAGCGAATTGATGTTGTCAGTGATGCTGGAGTATCACACCGGTGTGGTAGGTGTCGGAGCTCCGATGGTGATTACTAGGCTTGAGAAAAATCATGACGTTTGATTATTTATGGCGTTAGTTTTAATTTTTGGGATTTTTTCTTTTTTGTAAGTATAGTCAGAGAACTAGTATTTGGGCTTTGAGGAGATGGTAAAGTCAATTAATATCAGCCGCCCAACTCACCTCATTCAATGGTTGAGATTTGTGAGTACCAACTCACCATAAGACATTAAACTCACAAGAACCCAACACTATATATATATATATATATATATATATATATATATATATATATATATATATATATATATATATATATATATATATAGAGTCAAGATCCGGTGGAAACGACCACTCGGTGCAAAAAGTGAGAACGTACTACACATATGAACTTAAAGAAACATTTCACGCATAATAAATCCTCAAAGAACGCAACTGACATCCTTTCTTCCTAACCCAGCTCTCCCTCCCTCCCAACTACCCCGATCAACAATCATCACCTGCCATGGCCGAAAACGACAATCACCAGCAACTACGACGAACTACCAGCGCAACTCCGGCGAGTAACTTTGCACCGTCGATCCCCAATAACCTTACCTCTTCCCTTTTCTTATCACATCAATTCCATAAATCGATTGAAATTACCGCTAAACCCTTGAAAATTACGCCAATCACCAACTATTAAGAACATTGCAAGCGACCAGCATAAGGGACGTCGGCAAAATCGCCGGCCATCTTAGTATATGTCGGATCTATGAGACACTGGATCTCTGGTGTCGATTTTTTCTCCACCCTTCGCCAACAACAATAATAATATTCAACACCTACATTTCAATAACAACACTCCAATTACAAATTTTAATATAGTTAATAACTAGTGTATCTGACTTTTGTTTCAATGTATCTGAAACAAATTTCAATGTACCTAATAACTAATCTTGTGTATCTAATAACAAAAGTTGTGTATCTAATAACTGAATTTGTGTATCTACGCAATATACATGAAAATACTGTCTAGATGCATCAAAGATTAATGTAGATACATTAAACATATGGGAAACAAAGCAACGAAGAGGAAGAAGTGAGAGTCGTCGCCGTCGACTTATTGTCTGCCACTCACCGTCTACCACTCTATTGCCACCAATATACAAACCTTAATTCCAAAAGATCCTTAAATTGCTCAATCCTCATTCCTAAAAAACTAATCAGTCACAATCACCCTTGTTTGTACATCATCGTCGCAAATGAAACCACACAAATCTACCGCCGGTGATAGTTGATGTCGTCGGAAAGGATGGGTGAGCCTCATCGCACGAGTACCGTCGCTTTTAGTGCCACCATATATTTGAAGATTACTGGTGGCGTCATGGTGGTGCGATGACAAGTATGTGGCCGAGGAAGGTGCGGCGTGTGGCTGTCCGAGGTAAGTGGCGCCGATTTATGGTGGTGGATTTGGTGGAGGTGTTGGAGGAGGATGTATAAGGGGTTTAATGTTTGACAGAGAATATGGAGGATGAAGTTTGATGGTGAGTTGTGAGTAATTAATAATATGACGCGCGTGTAGTTTAGTTATAAAGGTCGTTTGCACTTTTTGCACCGAGTGATCGTTTCCACCGGATCCTAAATCTATATATATATATATATATATATATATATATATATATATATATATATATAGTGCGAATATGAGTAATTTACTTCTTTCACTCAAATTTCATACATTAACCACATGAGGCAACGATTACGTTTCTTGAAAAAAATTGTTCAAAAAAAGATGTTCGGAAAACCAACAAATTGCTCGACATCCTTTTACTACGAAAACACCAATATGCATTATCACGAATTTTATATATTAGTACTGCAATTTAGCAGGACTGTTCTTGTGAATTTCAACTTTCAGACTGTTACACGTTAATGTACTAATGATTCTTGTACACAAATATTTCTGTGGAGTACCGTGCCCTTCAATTATAGGCCCTCAATCAAGAAATGGTACAAGGCGAGGATCGGAAAGGTGTGGAAGGCCAGTTCTCGCTCCCAAAGCTCGACAACTGCAAGCTGCCTGCGATGCATAATGAGTGTATATCGATTGTCAGTTTGATGCCTGCACTACTATGTTACTCCGACTCCCATATTAACTTCGATATCCACATTCGATACATGAGCCTCGGACATGGTAATTGGCTATGACAAAGTATGAGGATCTTCTTATAAAAAAGTCGACTCCGACATTTGCCGATTAGAAGTGCAAGCCGAGTTCGAGTAACATAGTTCCTTTTTTTTCATGAAATTTACATTTATGAATAGACTTACCACTTGTGCAGCAAATGGCAACATCTTTTCTGGTGACATATTGGTGCATACACCTACAAAAGTTCATGGGAGCAAACATTAGTTTAACAGAAGCCAAATGCAATGATAATAAGCATCAGATGCTGCATTAAAGGATTTAGCATCTTTTTTTCAGAACTTCGGTTTTCTTTGCGGAGTTCTATTAAGATTAAGCAAGAATCGCACAGCCGGGTTCTGATCAATCAACTTTTTATGTGACGTCCTTCAGACTGTCTTTGCTGACAATTTGCAATGCTTTTTCCTACTTCCTTCGTTCCACCTAACTAAAGCATTCCTTATTGGGCTGTTCGAGTAAGTGCAAAATTTCCTATCTAGTAAATGTACCGAGTGGTACGTTACGATACCAATCCTTGTCAACACCCCTTTGTCCAACCTTATCCTCATTGCATTACCCACCACGGACTGACCCACCCCAACCCCACCCATCCACCATCATCAAGCTCTAAACAACATAGACCACGCACATCTCCTAACTACCACCAAAAAGCCTCGCCAACCATCGACCACCCCCACACCCTCCCATCTGCTAATTAAAAGCGCTAACCACCACCGACTTATCCCCAACACTTTCTAGCCACCAAAGAAAATTGATAACACGACTGACCCACCCCTAACACCCAATTGATACTGACAACCAACACCGTTGAAAATCCTCTAACACCATCGACCCACCGACCATTCCACATACCACCGTGCCTAGATTTAACCTTCACAGAACCTCGCGACCTATTCGACCAATAATTGGCTAGTGGTATGAGAAGGGTGAAGAAATGCACTTAGCAAGGAGAGAACAAGGCTAGGAGAGGTTGATAGGGCCAAATGCGTAGATGGAGGCAGTGGTGTACGGGTGGCGCGATGAGGGTTGTGCTTAGGGTGGAGTTGGTCTTGATTAGTAATCAAGACTCATGAAAAAGGGAATAGCGTTAAAGATTGAAATAAAAGAAACTAGCGCAAATGTTTTTGACCTCCTTAAACCTGTTGCAAAGCACACGTATGCATCACAGGGGAAGTGGGGTGTAATTTTCAAGAGAATTATAACCAACTGACCCTTTTTGGGATTAAGGCTTTGATGTTGTTGTTGCTTAACCAACTGACCCATGCAAAATTGTCATTGAAGACGGTCACAAAGGAAACAACCACAACGTTACCCCAATGACGAAAGGGTTCCCGCAAAAGGAAAGAGAAAGGTGTTACATATATGCAGCTTTAACTTTTGCGTTAACAACACAAACAAACGAGTTTGCCCTATGGCGAAAATGAAAATTGCACAGAGAATTGTGTTGAATGATTGCCAATATATACAATAAAAATAAGCCCCATAGGTTTAGTGAGTCATTTTGCCTTAGTGGGTCATAATCGTGAATTAAAGAATAACGAGTATTAGGCTCCATCGAAAAATGAAAATAAGGCCTTACAACAAGAAATGTGGACCCCCTTCTTTTTAATAGGATAAAAATATCAGTGTACTAGGAGAATGCAGATCACAAAGTGCAGCTAAAAGAATGGATGGAACTCTTTCTCATACCGAAAAGGACTGCCCCAATAAAAGCATCTCCAGCACCAGTTGTATCAACAAGTTCTGAAGGTGGTATTTTCTCTGCGGTTCCCACATGTAACCTCCCGGAGAGAGTGCCTAACCCATCTGCTCTCAATTTCATTACGGACTGAAAGTTCAATGATAGAAAATAATGAAACAGATGATATCAATATCATTAAAAATGTTAGGTTAACTTAGGGTGGATAAAGATTCAACAGATAAAAATGTTCCATAGGAATCTTACCCAAGCAATGGAACATTTAACAATCAGCTATGGTCATATATTATCTATTTACCAAGAAAAATATGTTTTTTTTTAAATTTCCAAGTCCACAAACTCCTCATAGTTTTAATTCACTCTATACTCTCTCAACATTCATTCATACAAGTTATGCACTGCTGGACATCTTGTTTTCAAAAGCAGCAGACGTTAACAAATCTTAATTAAAATTCTACAAATTCACGCGAGAGGCTTCAAGCGTCATTCACTTTGGGAGTTCAATAAATACCAAGCCACTTGAAAAACTACATATGAAAAACACATGAATGCAAGAAACTGAATAATTTTGTCTCTAAAGAACACAGATGTAGTCCTGAGAGAAAGTTATGCTTACCGATGATATGCTGGACGGGGTGCTCGAATGATAAGGTGCCCTCTGCTTCAGAGATTCCAAAACTTCATCAATATCCATTACCTCAAGATCTTGAGCTTCTAAAGTGTTAAAATATAGTTAAAAAACAGAACACTACCAAAAAAAAAGAGTTGTAGATCTATGTTCTAAAGCTTGTCTTTGTTTTCAGGATGAGAAGACACACCACTAACACTTCTTTCTAACATGATGCATCCTTCCTCACCAAGTGTCACAATCACGAACGTAACATTTGATAATTTTAAAAGCATGGAGAGAAGGCCTTTTGGTACCGATGATGCTTCTGTCCACACCTGTGACATCAAAGTCAGATATTTAATCTATTGCACCGATGATAACAACGAGTTGACAACATAAATATGACATTCTGGCCATGCAGTCAACTCCCTCTGTTTCACAAAGACTTGACGAGTACTATTTTAACAATGACACAATAACTAAGAAAAACAGATAAAAAAGATGGAAAGAAAAGTGCGAGACGCGAGTAGGTTACTTGGTTTAGGTTAACAAAATATATAACTGAAGAAAGCGATATAAAAGCAAGTGGGCTACTTCGTTGAAGGCATTATGATCTTTTGAAACTATATAGTTAACCCAAGAAAATGGTAATTGTTCGTGATTCAGCTCAAAAAGGAAAATGGGAAGTCTGTTTTAAGCAGAGTAAGCAGAATGAAAAACACTGAAGAGCTACACAGAAGTTTGGCCAGATGATCGATTGCTATAATAATCTCACAGAATTGAAAATACACTATAAAACGGAGAAATCTTGCCTGTGGGAATTTAGCTGCGCATACCACATAGGTGGCAAAACTCAGAAGTTCATCCAGTCCATCCCTCTTCTTTTCTGCATCTATCAGAATAGGAATGTTCCTACGAGTTGCCTGCACTGGGAAATCATATTGAACTCTATGACTGTCTCTTTTCTTCTTCTAATGTCAACCATACAAAACATGGCCTAAAAGGCTAAAAGTTAATTATCTTTGCTAATTATGCCATGCGACGAAATATCCCGTTCGCTTTTTTACACATATTCGCTGGAGTAGTAGTTGACAGGGAAAAGGAACAAAAAAGCGTTGGTACTTGCACTCAGTTCTTAGTTTTTGTATAATTGTATATACCAACACACAGTATTTCTGGATCGAAGTAGTATAAGTTAGGCACCTTAGACATATCTTTCATGAAAATTCGAAAGATGAGAATGAGATTACCAGAAACTTGGAAAGACCTATTCTATCATAACATTCAAAAGAGCACAGAACAGGCTTTCAGATCAGCATGCTGAGGATTTTTTGCAGGCTTCTGACAGTTGCCATGATACTTTGGATTTTATTCACAAAAGTGTAGAGGATAAACAGAAAAGTCTTGCACACGATGGTTTTTGCAACAAGAAATATTACGCAGCTTGGGTGGCTTCTAAACAGCTTATTTTTGCCTTCTTTTACTCGACTTCATTGATGTTCATTAAAGTTAAGACGAGTCCAAAAACATTAAAAAAAATGTATAGGAGAAAGTAAGTTCAGGGAATCTACCAAAGTTGAAATGAGTTGATTAAAATGCAAAGTCCAGAGGAGTTCAGTAAATGTGAGTCATAATAGCCTTTACTGTCAACATTGCAGTCATAATAATCTGGACACAATTTATCACCTATATTTCTGTACTCATCTATGTTATATCAATCAAAAAGTATATTTGATTTTCATCTCAATGTTTCTCGTCTATTAGGCCTGGCTGTCACATTTTTCCTAGTACTTCTCATAAGAATGAGAAGGATAACTATAGATCAAAAAGGAAAAGAGACCACTTTCCATAGAAGTGATGAAAAATCAATTAAGTTACAACTTCAAAAATACACGAGTGCACCCACAGTTCTAGCACAACTTGACCAACTATTTTACCTACGGTGTACGCATATACTCTCTACAAACCTAAATTATGTTGAAAGGTACAAGTTGAAAAAAGTATTGACCCACCCAAAAGGCTTTCTTTCCATTTCTATTATCCTAGAAAATAGGTTAATAAAATCATTACTAACAAAGCAAATAAATTGTTATTACCTCTTTTGCAATGACTAAAGCAGTTTCATGTAGTCTAACGTCAAAATATGCAAGTCTTGACCCATTTAGAGCTGAATCTAATTTATCTTTTGAAAGTTCTTCAGGTATCAATGGTGGATATCCCGGAGTATGAATACAAGTGCGAGTCTTCCTGAACACACCAATTCAATGAATTTACACAATTATACTCATGCCACAACAAATGCTGAAATAAGACAAAAATAGACAAATATTGTCATTGCTTTTATTTAATCTAGCGAGAAGGAAAATTATCAGTATATACTTTTGCACTCATCACAAGTCCCAAATATAGTTAGACTTTAACCCCTAAAGGCCTAAACATATGGGTAATTGTAGAATCTTTGCGTTAGGAGTTTGAATCCAAGGACCTAATTTTTGGAACTTCGCCACTCCGCCAGTAAAGTACCACTGTACCAGCAGCCTAGTTCGTTGGGAAATACAAGGGTCCTTTGATACTAGCAATCCTCAACAATATACACCAATGCATAAGGACACACTTGAAACTAGAAAGTTCTCTTCTTGTCATCCCTCTCTCTTTTTTTCTTTTTATTTTGGTTTTCGTGGAAGGTTGGGACTTGGGAGAGGGGTGGAAAGGAGTAGAAATATACAAGCTAAGTAAGGGTTTAACTTACGTTTCATTATCGACTATAATATAGGTAAATGGGGAATTACCCTCTGGTGTGACCTGCAGAAATGAAGCAGCATCAGTGAAAAATATGAAATTTATGTTTCGACTCTCAAACCCAAAATTCCACAGCTCATAACAAAATTCATTCAAAGAAAGGAGCCCTATGGAAACCGGAACAACTATAAGTGCTCTCCAAAATGAATCAAGAATGCCATATTGTCCATGTCACCCAGAAGGGCAGTTATGATGCTGACAGGTTTCATACCATGAGTACGAATACCATACCTCATGTTAAGAAGCTCCAACTATGTGGTTTATCCACATGTAATAGGAGGAGTTCCTTGATTTATAACGTAGTGAACTACATACTCATTTTGTGAAATATGAGACACTCACATGTTTACCCTGAGTGGTTTACCAAATGTGGTTTACCATGAGTACGAATACCACAATGTTAAGAAGCTCCAACCAAGGTTACATGGTTCGGGGTTCGGATCGGTTCGAATTCGTAGTTCGAGTACGTAGTTCGCTACCTATAGTGAATTGGGTTCGATTGGGGCATCTTAAGATTTAAGATTTAAGTAATTTCGTATTTGGAAAATTATTATAAAGAAAAAGATTATTTTCTAAATAAGCTTTTTATTTACATTTTTTAAATTTACATAAGAATTGTCTAAAAATCCCTTAAAATAAGCTAACCCACTAGCCAGGCCTACCTAATTTGAAAAGGAAAAGTAAATTTTATTTACTCACAACAGTCACAAGTCATTTGGAAAAAGGAAAAATAAATTTCCCAATTACCAAGAAGCTAGCATGCTTTCCCCATAAAAACAATATAAAAAAAATCTCTTTCCTTTCCCCATAAATCCTTTTCACCGTCCTTTTTTTCATTCATCTTCCATCTCTTCATCAATGGCTTCCTCTAAATCTTTTACTCTATAATTTTTATTGCTTTCAACTCAGCGAGAAATGCTTTCTCATCTCTCCATGAAAGAGTTCGCTTGAGTCAACGAACTAGGTCGCGAACGACTCGATTCGGGTACGAACGAACTCAGTTCGTGGTTCGTGCCACCGAACTCCGAACCAGGTAACACTGGCTCCAACTATGTGGTTTACCCACATGTAATAGGAGGAGGAGTTCCTTGATTTATATAGTAGTGAACTACTTCCTCATTTTAATATGAGGCACTAAAATATGGGCAAACCAAATAATTGAAGCTTCTTAGCATTCCCTCTCACATGTGAGCTCCCTTAGAAACCGAGGGTGAAACCGTGAGAGCCCAATTAGCAAATCCTAAAAGAGACCCTTTTCAAGTGGCATATTTTAGGCGAAGCTTAAACTCACCAAACCCATGACGAAACCAATACAATGTTAAAACCATGAAACGGGTCAGGGTCACGCCTATAAGGAGAGAGAACCCACTTCATTAGCCCAAGGAGGTTCCATCCTTAAACCAATTGTTGGTTTTGGTTTAAGGATGGAACCTCCTTGGGCTAATGATGTGGCTCTCTTTCCTTCTTATAGGTGTGGTCCACACCCGTTTTCACGGTTTAACACCACCCTTTAATGACTTGCCTCTTGTCCTAGACTTCTAAAGTCCTAACTAAGCCAAAGTGATAAATTTATATTGAGAATATATGCCACCATTGCATCAATTTGCATCTAAGGTCCTAATGTCCTATAATAGATCATATCCATGGGGTGGGCAGATCTAAAAAACTGTTTAATGGGAAAGGATAATGAGCTTACAATGAAAAATGACGTGTCAACACCATCGGCTTTAAGCTCCTCTAATATTCCTCTACCTTGGGCATCATCAGCAACCTGTAAAACAAGATACATGAGCAAAGAGACAAGAGACAAGACTTCATAGCTCTTTGAATATTTGTTAACGACAACTCAAAGCATTGTAAAAAGTAAGGGGATAAAATGAACCCACTCTAGACCTTAGATATCAACCTTGGATTTAATCCCAGACGAGCTGCACAAGTCAAAGCGTTCCCAGCGTTACCACCTCCTTGTACCTAAGATATTAACCCGTCAAAATGCATGATCTGACAAAACTAATTGTAATATATACACGTGTGCATTATCTTTGATAAGTCATAATTCCTTTTGGCGCATTTCTTAGATTTGTTAGTTTGTTTTCCTTAATGCAACATAAGTATCAAAATTAGTAAAGTCTATGTATCAAGTACTATATCCTTTACTAATCTCTTTACTTTCTTGGTGTAGATGTGTCCCAATCTCAGGTGCCACAAATAGAGACCTTCAATTCATAATACATTGCATTACACTAGTATTAACATGTCTAGAACTTCAAGCAATAACATTTTGTAATTTAAGACGATATAAATTATGAGACAAAATACTATAGCCAAGAACTTCAGAATTCTTAAAAATAAAAAACTAAATCCAGAATTTGAAAAATTAAATAAAGATCCCAAAGGTAAGAAGTCTTAAATTGAGATCATATTTCTAGAAAAACTCCGGACATAAAATGTCCTTTCCAAAATTATAATAAAATCATTGCTCAATCCTAAGTTGCATGTCCCAATGGCCTCCACATGTGAACCCATATGGTCTCCTCAAAAGAAAAAACGTTCAATGGCCACTAGTTTCCTTATGTTTGTCATACCATGCAAGAAAATCGAAACATGGATTGTAGTTTTAAAATCAATCCACCATATATTATGATAACTTTAACCATATTAGATTCATAGCAAACAAATGTGTCTTTTTACACGAGAAACACGAAGACTTCTTTATGACTCGATGATCATAATTTCATTAATTGACCATTTATTCTCATGTGTATTCTAGAATATCTTAAAAGGGGTATAATGTGGAAGAAGAGTGCACAAAAATGAAATGCGTCAGGAAAGACTAGAGATGGTAACGTCCAAAAATTTAAGTTTGGATGCAATGCCGCTCATGCGCATGATAAAATCACTCACCTTTTTGGTCTCCGTGAGCCTTAAAGATGAAAACTGCATAATCAAGGTGCTAGCAAGAGTCTTGTCACAAGTTGCAAATTGTCATCGATGGCTTTAAAGAGATCTCTTTAGCATGCCGGTCGACTAAGCCACAAATACTAGCACGAATTTTGGTCTTTATGAGCATTATAGAGAGATCTCCGTTTTTCATAAAGATTAACTGCATCCACAATTGATCTTTATGAAAAATGGGAGAAACCTAACCGTTTGTCCACGCACAGAATACCAAAATTTGTGCTAGTATTCATGGTTCAGTCTATCAGCATTACATAAGTAAGAGATCTCGTTAAAGCCATCGCTGAGCAACTAGACTCTTGCTAGCACCTTAGTTATCCAGTTTCATCTTTGAGACTCACTAAAGGGGTGCGTGATTTTATCATGCGCGTGAGTCTGTTACCTACAAATGAGGAGAAGATCACGGGTTGTTAGTCTGTTACCTTCTTAGTCCTACGAAAATGAATCTCATTCCTTGCATAAACACAATCAACCAATCTACCCTTAACAGATGAATCACACATTCACACTGCGGTTACTTTGAACATAATAGAAGATTCAAAATAACGACCTGAAAACCGGTGCTTCTGATCTTGTCATCTGGCTTAGGGTAGCTAGCCACTGCTGCTAGATAGTCAACTACTGCACCTCCACAACCTACCTGTTTCAATATTTTTACATCATTACATATTTACATGTCAAACTACCTGCACTCCCTTCGTTTCATTCATTCGTTTTCCATTTTTTATTCTCTACACGGTAAACAAATGATTGAGACGAAGTAAGTAATATTGATGCAACATTTAATAAGTTCATTAAAAACTGCAAAAAAGTGATGATCACTAACAACAATGCGATTCTCAGGAAGAGCAGCAGCCAATGATGATGGAGATGACGACGACGACATTTTGGGCCTGCAATATTGTTTATTTCTTTCTTTCAATTCAGAAAAATTTAAATGGGTATTTCATCAAATAATCCAAAGAGGATAATTCATAAAATTAGTGGGTATTTTGTATCAAATTATTATCTTGCGCTAGTAGGTATTTCATCCTTTTTTTCCACTAATTATCACTAAAAACGGGCATATCCGTCTTCATTCAAGACGGGTCGGGTTGCCTCTTTTGGGCAAGGGGAGGCAACTCGAGCCGTCTTCATTGAAACTTGCTATTTTTTCTATAGTGGGTATTTCATCCCATAATTGACAACTAGAACAAACAATCAAATCAAGCAAGATAGTAACAGTAGTTACAAGTAGAATGCATGAATATACAACTACGAGATTAATTAAAGAGAAGAGGAAGGTGAGAATGTAACCTGAGAGAAGAAGTGGCACCTGAGGAATGCTTAGTATAGAAAGGGAATGAAAGAGGTGGTTTAATTAATGAAGGATTGATTGGAATTTGATTTGTTAAGAAAGACATCATCTTTTTTTATTGTTGTTTAAGTTGAGCAAGTTAGAGTGTAGACTCAAGACTGAAGACTGAAGACTCAAGACTGAAGAGGATAGCAAATTGCAAGTCTTCAATATTCACCTGGCACATATACGTTTTCAATGAAAACGGGACTCCTCAGATCGGATGACATTTTAAAACATCAAATAAAGATTTACCAGACCCGAAACTAATCCGTTCCTGAAATGGGCAAACCATTTTCCCCAACTAAAACAAAATACGGAGTATAGTTTTTCCTTAATCCTCCCTTCACTCTCAACTCTCAAGTGCTGAACAAAACACCATAAGCTCCGCTCTCGCTCTCGCTCTTCGACACACCCAGGTAAAGTACTTATTTTATCACGGTCACTTGTTTACTTTTTTTATTTTATTATTTATATTAATCAAAGTTAAATAAATAATTGTTTATCTTTTTTATTTATTTCTCGTAATAAGTATTTCTATCAAATTTAAACAAATGATTGAGAATTTGAGATAAAGGGATTAATTATTTCTCCCATTTAATAATAATAATTTCATAAACCCTAAAATGTATGTATGTATGTATGTATGTATGTATGTATGTATGTATGTATGTATGTACAATTAGTAGTACTAATTTGTATCAATTAATTTGACTAGGGTTTATCTCAAGAATGGCGATGTTAAGAAGAATATGCAGTAGAATTCTTTCAGCAGCAGCTAATGCTGAACATCCAGGTGTCGCCGCCGCTGCTGCCTCGACGTCTGTGCGTAATCCTCTTGAGGAGTTCTTCGAGCTTGAACGCACTGTTGATGATGATAAACGCCTCGTTTACGGTTTCTTTCTTTTCGCTTTTTCATTCCTTTTACATACAATTATGTCGATTATGTAGTACTAGGATTCTAAATTGTGATGATTTTTGTGCGGTTAATGGTGTTGTTTTTTATTTGTTGATTGCATTTTGATTCTTTTTGTAGCTCTTTGTGATTTGCTTCAGGCAATGTTTGGAAACACGGAATTAATTTCATTTTCATGATTTCGATTTTAGAATCAATATGTTCTTTAAGTCAATTTCAAATCCATTTGGAGTCGGAATTGGAAAATGAAATTTAAAAATGAACTATTTGACAAGTCTAAGATTACAGACCCAATAGTGATGAAATTGAAGTGACTATTAGGTTGGAATTGTTAAGAAATTTGACCGATTTCAATTCCAAATTCTAAGATTTCACAAACACTTGAGATGTCTCGGTTACGGAATTCAATTCCAATTCTATGCTCCCAAAGATGCCATAAAGTAATTGACTTATTTCCCTAATCCACGGCTTTAATCAAGTACTAATCTCCCTATTCCACGGGAGTTATAGTCTGAAGTGAAAAGCCTGATACTTATTTTTGTAACTAAATCGTTGTGGGAATAGCAATAGGAGTAGTGGCAATAGGCTTGCCCAGTTGCCTCAAGTATAATCTTTTGTAAATTCAGTTCGTTTGTTTGCTGGCTGAAGGAAGGATTTAGTGAATTTTACTTTTGTCTATTTTATCAGTTCCATTTGGAGATAGTAAGTGTGATCTTCACACCCTCCTTCAATATGAATACACTATTACTTTTATACGTAGTGTATACGTCCCTGTTTGGCTTTGATGGTCAAGCAGTGGGAACTTTGACCGTTTATTTTCTTCAATATAATGTACGGAGTAATTAAGAGTGAGACATGCGAAGAATTGAAGATAATTTAATTGTGATAGAGATAATAGTAGCTACTTAAGTAAGGGCAAATCTGAAATGTCCACTCATTTTACTTACTAAATTTTGGAAGGGGACAATTAGTTTAGGTTATTATTGGAGGGAAAAAAGGAACATTTAAAATGGGATGGAGGGAGTACACTTAAAGTCGCCATCGTTTGACAACTAATATCAAATGGTGACACTATAAAGTGTTTGGACAAATTTGTTTTCAAAAGATTTCCTTCCCATCCTGTAATGTTGGTTCTCTGTAGCTATGTTGGATACTTGGAACTCTATGTGAGAGATTTGGTTCTAGTTGGTTAGTTAGTAGTTACTCCATGTAAGGGTTATAAAAGCGGAATTTTCTAGAAGCGAATAGTTGGTGAAGTGTTTTCATTGCATGGTGCTAAGGACACAGGCCAAATGTTCCCTTACTGGTCCTTTTGGCTACTATCTCTTCGTTTGAATTAAATAATTTTAAGGGGAGGGAAAAAAAGGGAGGTGGTTTGCTTTGTTTGACTAACAAAATGGAGGTGGAGGGTATTCAAAATCTCTTCAACAAAGGAAATATTTGGTCGGAAAGCTCTCACGCCCCATCTCCTTCCCCCTTCCTTTTTCCTCCTCTTTTTCTATCTAAGCATACCCTTAGGTCTACTCTAGAGTCGCTTAGTTATTGAATTGTAGGTCATCATCAATGTTTAATGTAATGAATTGCTTCGGAAATTTGCATTGATTCCCACTTCTCTACTTGTGATAGAAACATTGTTTTGCAGTTGTGTTTCCTTTTTCTCTTGTGATTTCTTACTGAAGTAAATAATATACTGTGCCTAATTCATATACTGTGCCTAATTTTTGCTAGGACGAAGTTGGAAAGCCAGTGAATTGCGACTGAAATCTTGGGATGATCTCAATAAGCTCTGGTATGTACTTTTGAAGGAGAAAAACATGCTGATGACACAGCGTCAGATGCTGAACGCTCAGAACCTCCGGTTTCCCAATCCAGAACGAGTTTCAAAGGTAACTGGCAATTTTTTAAGCGTGTGATCCGATTCCTTTCAAAAAAAAATTCATGGTTAAGTGGAAGCATCAATCTTAAATGCCGTGGAGTGTGCTTTGTTTTTAAGATGTGTGGAGTTGTGGACACCCCCATTCTTTCATAGGAACATCTCAACACAGTTCTGGCAAAATGGTCGTTTCTTTTGAATGTTTGAATTTTTGTGTATTTAGTTTGACAACTCAATTCTGCTTGGTATCCCTTTAGGTATGATTATGATGACCCCATGTCTTCTACTCTCAATATATCATACAAATGTTTGATCACTATGTACAGTCGTGTGAGAATTGGGAGTTACATAGTAACTTTACCTGAGAGCCTGGGACCTACCTTTAAGATTGTGCAGGCTTGTACCACGGTTGCCTAAGTCGTCCATTGGTCATAGCCGATACAGGATACATTCATACAAAATTTCTGTGATACAGATTTTATGCAAACACAATGATAGAATAAGGTCGAACCGAATTACGAGTCGTTGGGGTTGAGACGTTGAGTGAATCCAGTAATCCCGTTTGGAGCTCTTGACCTTAGGTGGCACTACATAAAATGTTGCTCTTTGTGTATCCTTGCACTAAATTCCGTTATCCATACAAAAACGTGGAACAAATGACGGGATGTGGCAATTTGTGGCTCTGCTATGCTGTAGTATTTTTTTACTTGAATCCTGGTATACCTGCTTCCTACACTTAGAAAACTTCTCCCATTTCAACTTTTGATTATTTCACCCATGACGAGCTCATTTTTTGTGTGTCCTTTTTGGTCCGTCGGCTAGATCGGAAGGAACGGAAGGGAGGAGAATAGAGAAAAACATCCAAAATAGAAAAAATTTGAAAGGAACATTTCCCTCTCACGATGCCTAATTTGGTGTACATCCTGATATACTAATGTGTAATATGGATTCACAAGGCATTAAGTAAGCTATCTGATACGAATTCACAAATCAGCTTGTGGTAAGCGTACACGGTCTTTGTTTATGAACGAGGAACACGATGATACATCCATCCATCATTTGGCATCAGAATTTTTTACTTCGCTCCATTCTGTTTCATGAGACTTTTATCATTATCATGAAATGCTCAAACGATTTTCTCTCGGTTTCTAATGTGGTGCATGTGTCATACCTTGTATTTCCTCTACTTTCTATCTTGTTATACAAGTATATATTACTCCTAATATATACTCTTCGAGATTGTGTTTTTGTTCAATTTGTTACATTTCTGTATTTTTAATGCAGGTCAGAAAGTCCATGTGTCGGATCAAACATGTTTTGACAGAGAGGGCCATTGATGAGCCAGATGCACGCAGATCTGCCGAGATGAAAAGGATGGTTAATTCCCTTTAATATGACGATGATTACCGGAAAGAGTAATGATTCTATGAAATGTTGGATGCTCATGTTGCTATAGGCTCTCAGCTTATTAGAGCATTGAAACTTTGAAAGTTCAAGCATGAATTGGAATACACACATATTTATTTCATAAGTTGTGAGTTTCATCCAACTTTAAGCACCCCTTAATCTTGCCTTTTTATTATCGACCTTCATATGAGATCTTATCAGTAAGTCTTGCTTAAGACGGGTCAAATATTACCACTAACTTTTGGTATTTCGTAGGCAACAAGTGAGTGATTTGATATCTATTTGACCCGTCTTAGATATAACTCGTCTTAAATGAGAATGTGCGGATATCTTACCCGTTTAATTATGTAGCGTAATAGTCAAAAGATGGAAATGAATGAAGTGGTGTGAGTTGTGACATGTGTTTGGTTACATGGGCGGATGCGTAGGAAAATGCTATGATTTCGTTTTATGTGTACGGATGCCTGTATGGTCGATGAAGTGTACACATGCCCCATTCTTCTTCAACCCAATTTTGTCAAATCTTCTGACTCATTTGTCTGAGATTGATGTTTATGTTCATATGTTAAGAGTGTTTGACTAATTGTATGTATCTAACTACACAGGTGAAGACGGATAGTGTCTCTCTCATAATATATAAATGGGAGATTTATTGTCCTCCCCATTTGCATATTGTGAGAGAGGTATTATCCGTCTTCAGCTTGTAACAGATAGTGTCCGTCTTGAATGAGAATTTGTGTTATACTAATATTATTGGGGCAATGATAACGTCACTATTGTTTTTACTAATGTCACCCAATTTTTAAGACAGTAAATAGTAAGATATTCATATAATTAACTTGTATTTGAGTAACAGTAGTAAAAACGATGTAAAAGGGAGGAGCAACTCTTAATAATGTTAATAATATGGGTTCTACTTGAAAAAGAAAACATGATAAAACAAAGTTACTCACAAAACACATTGAGAACGTCATTCAGCGTATTATACATTTATACTCCTATGATATGAATTTATGATTTATGATTTATGATTGTTCAGAAGTTAGGATCTGGTGGAGTTCTGACTTTTGAGCACCCATATAAAAGGAAGGAGTTACTGTTTTGGGTAGTATAACCTATCATTTCATTTGTTTGTCTTTGATTAAAATACTCTTCACAAAGAATATACGGAGTAAAAGGCAAACAAATGAATGAGACAGGGAGAGTACTTAATAGTTACTCCAACACAAAACACATTAGCCCACACACAAATAAATTTGGACCACACAAAACACACAACCCACTACCCAAAAAGAAAAGCGGGGAGAAAACCTGACTTAACCAAAAAGGGAAGAGGGAAGAGGGAAGAAATGAAAGAATAGAAGAGAGTATAATTTACGAGTTCTTTTATAGATTGAACCTAAAACTCGACCGCTCATAATAGGTATATGTATTTCAATAAGTCTTGCTTGTGACATGTCGACCGGGTCAAATCCCCCTTATAAAGAGCAAGTGATAAGGCAAGTGGGGGGATCCATTTACCTCCACTTGCCCCTCCACTTGTTCTTTGTGAGGGGGATTTGACATGTCGCAAGCTTGCGACGGGTCGTCCCGTCACAAATGAGAATTTGTGTATATATTTAGTTCGCTTGAAAATAGAGCAAATATTATCTACCGAGTATTTTTTAAGTAAACTTTGTTTATTTCACTTGTAATCAATTATCCATATTCCTGTACAGGGGCGGACGCAGGAATTGCCGAATTGGGTACAAGGGGGGCATAATTTTTTTTCGTATATGTTTGCCATCTTAACAAAAACTTTTTTTATGTAAGAAGCAAAAAAAATAAAAAATAGTTGGATCTACATAATTTTTTCCCTTATTAAATGGTATTTATTGATTTTTTTTTCATAAAATACTTTCTTTCAAGTATACGTAAATTATAGTTATTAATGAATAATATCTTGATATAAGATATATTACATACTAATAGTTCATTTTATCAATAAATCCAAGTAGTCTAGTGGTTGAGGAAGTTGTATACTTCCTCCATTCAACTCCACTCTACCAAAAAAAATTTTCACATTTGCCGAGGTGAGTTTTGCACGGTAAATATCGTTAGATACGTGTTTGCAAAAATTATGAAAGTTAGATATTAATAATGTACTCGTAAAGACGAATCAAACAAGATCACACATGAATATATTTTTTACTTATATATTGAGAGAAAATTGCAATTATATGATCGCTTGTGAATAGTGTACAAAAATGAAAGTGGTAGAGTGGAGTTGAATGGAGGAAGTATTAGTTTGAGGTATCGGGTTCAAATCTCATTACTGCTAAATTTTTACTACAAATTGGGAAATTAGATAAAGTAAATGATATGGGTTTAAATCATATTGGTACTCTTACTCTATTTAATCAAAAAGAATACCTAGCAGGAGTTGAACTCAGGTCTGTTGGGAAAAATAGGTAAGTGTTAATCACTAAGACACTTAGATTTACATGTAATATGTAGCAGGTTTAGATCTATATTACAAACTTTCTAGAGATCAAGGGGGGCACGTATCCCACCTGACCCCACTCTAGATCTGCCCCTGTTCCTCTACGTGATCTTAAGGATACTAATTATGCCTAAGAAGATGTTTTTCAATCTCCATATACATCCTTCCATTCTTTGGTTGATTCACTTGATGAATACTACAAATAATATGCGAGAATCGAGAGGATACAAATAATATTTTTTGGGCAGCGGTAAAAATATAATCTTTATACGGAGGTATATGACTCATTTGGTGAAATATACCTACTTTAGCAAAACTGCAAACTAAAGCAATATAGTAACTACATCTAGTAACAAAAGTGTGTTGATGGCGTACGAACGCTGAATACGATCGTCATATTCGTCAACATCAACATCCTCTACTTGACACACAGCTTCCGAAAACCATCGAGTCTACTGAGCTACTGAAAGTGAGCAAAATGCATTTACGCTACTAGGACGTAGAAATGAAAGGCGGAATATAAACTAGGAAGGTCTACCTCTACTTGAGATCCTACACTTTGGAAGACAATATATGCATACTAGAAACTCATAGCCAGGGAAAGCGAGCAGGTAGATAGGAAGCGATAGAGAAATCACCACGACGTGTCCATCTGTCCCCTAACCAACACCATCTCAAAAAGTCGAGTAGAGATAGTTACAACACAACCGAATGCAATGTTACAATCGCCATTATAATCACATTACTGATCATAATACACCGAGGGATAAGAATACTAATAATATAATAATTAATATTAATAATCTTAAAAGTAGTGGAGAAACATGTATTGCACATCCTTTCTCATCTGTAACGCTCGCAAGCTTGTTATCTTTCTTACCGATTAAAGTAAAGATAAGTGAGAGAGCAAGTGGAAGAGTGTGTTGTGAGACGTCAGCGAGATTTGAAGTATATTGTTTATTACTCCGAAAGAAATGAAAAGGATGTTGATGGTTGAAAGTAGGCGATAGGCAATGAGTATAGATCATCTTCATTTCTTTTCTCTCCATTTTCTTTCATTTCCTCATATACACCAATATTGATTACTATTCAACCTTCAACTTATCAAGCAATCAACCGTAGATCGTTTTGGAGTTGAATCTGGACCATTAATAAGAAATGTAAGGAAATGAATAGGGTTGTTCACTTAATGGTCTGGGCCAAACATCGGACCGGGCTGCACAATTTGCTCAAGACCGGATCAGACCGAACTTTATTTGGTTCCATGGACCACCTACTTACCTAAATTTGGCCTTTGGTCCAGTCATGGACCAAACAGAAACGTACCATAGACCAAAGTATTATAAAAGAAAATTACAACCGTATGATTTACAAATATCACAAATTCTCATTTGTGACCAACTGACCATAGACTTGTTGTACAAATATTACTCGCAATCTTATAATATTACTTTTTAATATTATTTTGACATTTTCTAGTACTTTAACAAAAATAATACCTAGTTTATTAATATAAATTAAAGTAATCATTGAACTTATAAAATAACAAGAAATATATTATTTGGTCCATAAAGTCCGATCCAATTCATACATTTTTATGCATGGTGCACACCGTACCAATATAACTATGGTCATGTCCACATTCTAACATTTTACCCTTACTTGATTTTTGGTCCACCAAATCTGGTATGATCCGGTTCGATTCCGGACCAATGAAAACGCCTAGAAATAGAGAGGAGAGTACATGGGTAGGATCCCAATTGGTAGGCAATACTCAATAGGCATGGACAACAAGTATGCATGGGAATATGACAAGTTCTGGACTTAAAGATTAGCAAGTCAATGTCCATCTTGTGGTGATTACTGATTAATTGTGTTTACTTATTATTAGTCATGGGACCTTAATTATTCAAACATGGCATGTGTTTTATATTAATCAGATTACATTAGATGATATCTCTTTCTTAATTACCTTCACTTTTAGTACCACATCTATCAATCTATGCGAGTAGTCTTGCTCATGACGTACTTATTCGTCACAAGCTTGTAACAGGTCGGATCCCTTTCACAAGTTTGTAGGTGGAAGGGCACGGGAAAATCAATGGTTTATCACTTGTCCTTTCACTTGCAACTACTTGCAATCTTGTGAAAGAGATTTGATCCGTCACAAGCTTGTGACGGATAGTGACCGTCACAATGAGAATTTGATGTATAAATCAACCTATTAATCTCATTTACAAGATAGGTAATTGTAGATAAGTAGATATGTTTCTCCAAAAAAAAAGTTGTAGAAATGTCACATTATGTTTCAGCTTGACGATTGTAGCCTCTACCCATATCGTACTTTTATTCTTGTGTCTTTTGTATGATGATTAGTTTTCCGGAAATTTCCAGTGTACCCCCGAACTTCGATTGTACTCGAAATATCCAAATTTTTTACCCGAAAAACTTTAAGTGCCCATAACTCTTGGTCACGAGTTCCGAACTCGCCTAAGTTTTCTTTGCTGAACAAACTTTGAGTGACCATATCTCTTGGTCACGAGTTCCGAACTCGCCAAATTTTTTTTCAAATCGTAATTCTCGGAAAGATGAACAGTTTTAAAAAAATCATCATTCTACAAGTTTGTTAACATTAGTTATGGTCACTTAAAGTTTTTTAAGTAAAAAATTTAGAGTATTTCGGGTACAATGTCAGTCCGAGGGTATCGTGAAATTTTTCCTTAAATTCAATGAAAAAAGGAACAAATTAAAATGAAGAGTAAGTAGTCCATGCTGCCATACGTCTTGCTCCCCATTTTCGTAAGTAGTCCTCCACTAGACCACTACCTCATTTAAAATCCTTTTATTTTACTGATTTCCCTGATTTAAGACTTTCATGTCTTGATCACTTCCCTTTAAATCTTATACTATATACTATATGGAATATATTATACTCAAATTTTCATTTAAGTCGGGTTTTATTTATCTTAAATTTAAAACGTGTCAAAAAAATATTAAATCATGTGACAAATTGTATTGAATGAATTAATGCCAATACTTTTTTTTTTTTTTTTCAGTTCATCTTGCTTCAAAAGGACCATTATAGTTTGAAGGAATAAGACGGGATTTTGTAACCACTTTACAGTTAGATTTAACCACTATTGAAAACAACTTGATATAAGTTGTGGTTACATTTTATACAAAAAGTGGTAACATAATCCCGTCTTATTTTTCAGACGGAAATGGTCCGTATAAAATAAGAATTTGCGTTTTTCAAAAGTATATGTTAACCCTATGTGATAGTATTTGTCATGTCCGATCCTAAGATTTCAGACTGATAGTGCGTCTTAAACGAGACTTACTCATCATTATATTATATAAATATAAATTTTGTAGCATCTTTGCATCACTCAGTCCACCCTAAATCTATCTCCTTCACTTACTCCACCTACAATTCTCCCTAAATTCATTTTATTTAGTTTACAAAAACAAGTGATAAAAAATGAGAGGGTATGCAAAAATCAAAGAAAATAATCCATTTTCTCAAAGATCCAAGTCCAAAAAAGAAAACCCTTTTCTTGATCAAGACTTAGATTTATATTCATCAAACTTACATACCCAAAAACCCAAAGAAAATGAGCAAAAACCCAACATTTTTGAAGATGAAGATCATAGCAAAAGTAAAGCAGAAGGAAGTGTTTTAAGGAGAAACTTATCAGTTTCTGCTTCAACGACGTCGTTTGGTTACCAAAAGAATGGTAAACTTGAGAGGCAAAGTAGTACAAGAGCAATACAAGAGGCAGTAAAAAGAGCATTTTCAATGAGAAAATGTTCATCTGTTAATGGTAATAATAATTCTGACAGATATTGTAGGATTTATGATCAACCTAATAAGAATGAAGAAGATTGTGATTATGTTTATGATTATGTTAATGATGATGATAATAATAATGGTGATTATGGGTTTGAGAAGAAGAAGAAGAAGAACAAGGATGATTATGATTATAGTAATAATAGTAATAATAATAATAGTAATAATAATTCAGGAAAAAAGCATGTGGGATCTAAGGTTGTGAAAGCTTGTAAGAGGCTTTTTAGCCGTTAGTTATTATTAATTGTGGTTTTTTTATGTGTGTGTTATGTTATACTGTTACGTGATGCAATGCTATGGAATGTGTTAAGTTGTTCATGTTCATCATGGAGCATTAATGGCTACTTGTACTAAATAATTCAGTTTGATGGATATTGGATCTTTCAATTCAAAGAGCCAAATGAGTTTCAAATTAATATTAATATTATTAGGAATCACTAAGTCTTTCTTAAAACGGATATTATTCGTCTTAAATATGAGACGGGTCAGATACTATTACTTGGTGGTAATAAAGATAAAACTTTGATAGCAAATAACGGGTTTGATATGTATTTGAGAGTTGTACTTCTAGTACTAACAAATGAATATGGATCAAAAGATGATCTCACATTGTGGACATCTTTTTTTATGTTATTTTATGGTCTTGCGTGAGATAGTTTCGTCGGCAGCACAAATGTAGATTTTTTTACACAAGTTTTAATATGTTGGTCTTACAAAGTTGCATATACCCCAATGGTTGCTAGGAGTAGTTAGCCGTGTAGACGTTTCGGATAACGACTCTAGCGCTCATTTTACCGTACTCCACTAACATGTTGCTGATACTCAAGAAAGTTATCGCACCTATGGTAGTTCATTTTCATTACTAGAATGTCATTCTATGTCTTGCGTTTTATATTTTAGTATGCAAGTCTAACTTAATGTAAAACTCTCTTTTACACCGGAAAAAAAAAACCTTCTGAATGCGAAATATTGACCATTCCGCCCTTTGTATAACAAACCTATTATCAAGTGTTGAAATATGATGTAGAAGAGCCAAGAGATTTCAATGCATTGAATATGAAATTCCCTAACTTAAAGGCAAAGAGGAATCCCAAGTCTTGTTTAAGATGGATATTATCCGTGTTAAGCTTAAGACGGGTCTTATTCGTCTTAAGCTTAAGACGGGTCAATAACTATCACATGGTGGTAATAAAGTCAAAACTTTTGTTATTTTCTAAACAACAGGTGAGGTGATTTGGTACGCATTTGACCCGTCGAATAATGTCCGTTTTATTTGTGTATTTGTGAATATGAATAATCAAAAACGAAGAAGATAATCAATGATGATGGAGACAGTCAGACAGAAAAAAACATTGACGAAGCTAAGTTGGAGAAACACACATTCACAGTTTCTTACTTTTATTAGAGGAGAGTTCCTCTCCATTTCCTAAAAAGAAATGGAGAGGTAAGTTCTTTTCAACGGTTTAGATTGCATTATGTCGATATTGAACGGTTTAAGATTTATGCATAAAAATAAAGATTAATTGAGTGTAAATGGGAGTTTATTATTATATAGGTTTATAAAAGGAAATGGAGAGAAAGAAATTGTGAGAATCCTAAGTACTTTAATTATAGACCAACTATTAGTTTGAAAATTCAAGAGGGAAATTTGCGTTTGAAATCTTGAACTAAGATAAATAGAAGATGTGTTAAATTAAATAAGTGATTGGTGAATTTTCAAAATTTTGCATAATCCCTCAGTTGGAGGAATAAGCAAATGATACTTGGATAGTGATCGAATCGCACTAGAACGCGTTTTTTCTTTAACAGTATTTCAATACTTATACGTGTCCCGAGTTTACTTAAATCATCAACTACGACTCTACCAACACCTCTAGTCATCACGTAAGTCTCATATAAAAGTGTTTTACAATAAATGTATCAAAAGACCCTGAGCCCTTCTCATGGAAAAAGAATGATTGGTGGAATTTATTTTAGCAGAGTATTTAGGTAAAATTTTACAATAACATTTGCGTAAAACTGTTGTATACAAGAATCATTAAATATCCAGAATTATAATCAAACTTCTTATGAGAAGATAACCAAAGTTCTTGTCTATTGAATGACAAATTCACAGCTACAAATGCAAAATCACAAATTCTTGTTTAAGACTGGCCATATTCGTCTTAAACAAGAAACGAAAAGGGACGAATCAATAGCTGAGATAAAAAAGTTGAATGCCTGGGGAATGGCAAACTTGTCGTATCTATCTACCATATATGGCTATATGGGCAGTATTTGAACCATTTTACACTGAGACCCGGATGCGGACATCTTAAGGAAAACCAACGATGCAAAATATTGCAATGTTCGTAATCTGTTGCTCTCATTGTACCTCATTAAGGACAAAAAAGGATAGGGAGACAATATCAATACTAGGGGATATTACCTTCATACCTATAATGCAAAGACTACCACACATTAAGCAATAATAATAGTACATGACAATATGACATCTATCCAAGGAAGTTCCGAAAACTCCAAAATCACATAGGACATGTATGATAGAGGAAACTCACCAAGAACTAGTCCAAGACCAAGTTAGAAAAAAACAAAAAGTTATTTACTTAAGAAATTAGTTAAGTGAACTTACAATGGCAGCTCTGTATGGCGTAAATGAATCGATTTTCAAGTTGAAAACCATGGGTTTTCTCAAAATATGGAAGAAAACCATATTATCTATGCTAGCTAGGTAGCTACACACGGAACACCGATTTTCTGAAAGGAATGAGGGATACTTTTATGATTCTAGTTGGTCTTGCGCTTGATAGTTGATACTCTCTCATATAAGATTCATCGGTACCCCAAATTGTACACTTGAAACACTCTTCTCTTGCGTATAAGACCATCAGCCCCAAAACCCATCGCTTCGAGCTCGTCCAGAGAGATAACTGGCATGTTCACTCATACTACCCTTTAATCGGTAAAACAATGGTTTGTTCTTTACTGTTCTCAATGGACCTGATCGATTTGCATGCGGCAATGCTACTCGTTCTCCAGATGAGAACGGTCTGTTTTCCGTTACGTCGAGGGGACCCGAACTATAATCCATAGTAATGAAAGAAGAACCGTGTCCATAGCCTGCATTCCACCAACTGGTCTCAGACTGCTCAAT
The DNA here is from genome assembly GCA_022085475.1 of Heliosperma pusillum. Lineage (NCBI taxonomy): Eukaryota > Viridiplantae > Streptophyta > Magnoliopsida > Caryophyllales > Caryophyllaceae > Heliosperma > Heliosperma pusillum. The sequence continues at coordinate 97,127 of JAIUZE010005572.1, forward strand.
ATCACTCTTACAGTCCAAGTCCAAAACAGAAGAATCCTTGAGACTACCACAGTCTTCACAGGTTTCATCACTGTCGTTATATATCAGTTTAAGGGCCTGAACCACTTCACCCATGAAGGGTCTATGAGTCACTTCTGGATGTACACACATTGAAGCGATCGCTGCTACCTTGGCCAAGTCATCGAAATTGTATTTTCCATCTAAAGTGGGATCCACTAATTGCTCTACACCTTCTCGGCTGGACAAGAGAGGTCGTGCCCATGTCACCAAGTTTTCTTGTCCCTGAGATCGTGACATGTCCACGGGTTTTCGACCTGTAAGAAGCTCCAGCAGGACAACCCCGTAACTGTAAACATCGCTTTTAACAAGCAAATGTCCAGTCATTGCATATTCAGGTGCAACATACCTGCATGTTTAAAGTTCAACATATCAGGAATTCAGGGTTGGGTCCATGGGTAGTGACGTGGGGTCAAAAGCAAGTTCTGAAAATAAAACATGTTTAGACAATACAAACAAAACATACCCAAAGGTTCCCATGACACGAGTAGAGACATGTTCGCTTCCTTGTGTTGCTTCTCTGGCCAATCCAAAATCAGAGACCTTCGGTGTGTAGTCCTCTTCTAACAAAACATTGCTGGCCTTAAAATCTCGGTGAATAACTCGAGGATTAGAATCCTCATGAAGATAAGCTAAACCTCTTGCAGCTCCAAGAGCAATTTTCAACCTTGCATCCCAATCCAAAGGTCCCTTTTCCATATCAACACCTGAAACAACATAAAAGGTATCTTCTGTAAATTGTTTAAACAGTCAGGATGGTGGGCATCATTGGCAGTTCTACAAACAACGGCTCGGGGTCCCGAACATCGAAAACTAAATTTTCCTGCATTTTGTCCAATTTTTGTGCCAAGAAAAATTTGTATTTTTTTTAGGCTTCGATATTCTCTCCATTTGACTTAATGGTCACCCAGTGTCAACTTTGTGTCATTAAATTCTCTTAAGAGATGTCTAGATACAATATACTAAAACATTGTACCATCTATGTACCAAATAAACTCATCATTATCACAAGTCATCATTAACCACCAAAGTGAAACTGGGAGAACATAAAGGGAAGGAGTGAGTATAATAATAACTATTAAATTTTCAATGAGATAGTGAACTTTCAAGATCCCACTAGACTAGTGGGCATCCATGCTTTACAGAATGCATATATACTTGACATGACGAAATGAAAATCTCACCATGCAAATGGGAATCAACACTGCCATTATGAACCACCTCATACACCAAGCACCTTCGGTGCCCTTCAATGCATATACCAATTAGTTTGACAAGGTTGCGGTGGTGCAATCGGCTTAGTAACTCCACTTCTGCAATAAACTCACGATCTCCATTCTGGTCATCCTTTGTAAGCAACTTTACAGCAACCTCCACTCCATCTTCCAAAACGCCATGATAGACACGCCCAAAACCTCCTTCACCCAAAATTCTACAAGAGCTAAACTTATCTGTGGCCTTCACAAGTTCAGCAATCGTAAAGGTCTTCACGGGGAATGCATATGCAGGAACGGATGTGAAGAGTGACATGAATGTAGAGCTTGCTATACTGCTTGACAAAGTAGAGCCAATGCCTACATGTAAGCAATGCTGAGAGTAAACAATTTGTGTGCACAGACTAGTCCTCAACGACACAATATGTAAGCAATACGACTTAAGAGACAAAGACAGAAAATAACATGTTTCAGTTAATGAGTAAATCAAATGTCTTATTTAGGAGGTCAGAAATTTGTCCTAAAGCATAGATAATTACAAAATTTGATTTATTGCTTTCGGATGAGCAGTTTGGTAAGTATAGGAACTTGGCGCTTAATTGGTGGTTACTAGCTAAGCATTCCCGGGTTGTAGACAAAGAGTGTTCACTATAGAAAACATTGAATTCTAAAGATATAGACATCCGCCTACATCATGTAGATAGAGTCAGAGCACGTATTTACAAGTACACGAGAACTCTATTGTTTTTGTGATTGGGTTAAGTTGAAAACACAAGTCAACAACAGAAAAGTTTAATTGTGAGGTAAAAGCTAATCAATTATAGACATTATAAGTTTACGACTAGGTATAAAGATTCATATTCCATACGAAAATAAATTATTTTTAAAAAACTTACCATTTTTCTTATCAGTAGATGGTGTAAAGAGCGGTCCACGTGCATTTGATGTGTTTCTAGCCATCCTCCATTTTACAATTATGTAAATTACTGCAGAGCAAGCTGCCAGTAAAACACAAGCAGAGAACACAATAACGCACACAATTCCGGTACTTATTTTCTTGTTTTTGTTCATAAAATTGGCAGTAACTGGGTATTGTCCATCCACAACACTTCCAGAAGGACCATCGCCAACATCGCCCCCAGATGGAAACTGTGAAGGAAGTCCTGCAACAACAACAAAAAAAATATCATCAGGCACAACTGTTGGGACACTTGGGCATGACCAAAAAAAACAGGTGCTTGTATAAAGATAATAGTACCTGGATAGTTAATGTAAATCACATCATAAATGCCAAAAAGAGTTGTATTTAGAGGCACAGCCTTTCGTCTTAATCTCTCATAAGTCAGTAAAGCAGTGGTATTGTCAAACTTCTCAGCAAGTGGAACCAAGTTAATATCAACTAGTGTTCTTTCCTGATTCTCAGAATCAGCGGTAGCACCCACTATTTGAACTTGATCTTGCTTCAAATACGTTCCTGACGCAATCTCAATCTCTAGCTCATTAACCTCATGAAACACAGCATAAACAGCAATACTTAACAAAAGCCTGACTTTCATAGGGAACACACAACCACAAGGAGTATTTATTACAGTAGGGGCCAGCGGTTCTAAACATGTCTGACCACAGCCTGCAAGTTAAAATATGATGTCAGAATCAAGATCAGAGTTCGGACACATATTCAGACAGAGAGCAAAGAGCAAACATCCAAAATAGGGACCAAAAACCTATTACTCCCGCCTATTCATTTGGATTCACTGCATTTGCTTTTTCGGAAATTCTTAAATCAATTCACTATATTGCCATTTTGGGTAAGAAATAACACAATCCTCTCATACGAGTATGGCCAACATTCTTCTCTCACATATCTCCCAAAACCAAAACCTTGGATCCAAAAGTAAATAATTAAAACAGTAAATCTCTGCGAATAGACGGAATATATGATAATTAAGTTCATGTGCTACAACATCTGCAACCAAGTATTAAATAGCATCCTTCCAGAGAATATCATTCATGGTATTTAAATCTCGGATTTTGTCAATGTCACGGTATCAATTGGCATAAACTTGTAGAATGTGGCCAATACTGCCCCAAATATGGGAAAATGTGATTACGGTGATCTTCAACACCTTTACAAAGTGGTCGAGTTTTAATCTCACAGCCCTTATTTAATACTCCCTTTGTTCCATAATATAAGGCCCTGTTCTTTTGGACTTAAACTCAGCCCCTTTAAGTTCAGTTCAGCTCCTATAAGTTCAGTTCAGCTCCTATAAGTTCAGTTCAGTTCAGTTCAGCTCCTATAAGTTCAGTTCAGCTCCTATAAGTTCAGTTCAGCTCCTATAAGTTCAGTTCAGTTCAGCTCCTATAAGTTCAGTTCAGTTCAGTTCAGAAAAATTCAATTCTTACAAATTAAGTTCAGAAAAGTTATACGGAATAGATTATTTATGAAAACCGATATAAAAACATTTGACATTAATTAGTGGAATGACATTTGGTCATTTGAAAAAAAAGGTGGGTGTTAAAAAATATGCTCCGAATGTCACAAAATTATCAAATGTCTATTATTGTTTTATACATTCACACTCCATAATTTTATAAGGATGCATAATCTTGGAATACCTATTATACAACATGACGTGAATATTCAAGGAACAGTAGATTTGGGCATGTTTGATGATAAGCGGAAAAAAAACCATGTTAAAGGTACGAAACAAGATAGTAAAAAACATTTGGCGAGGAAATAAATTCGTTGTTACGAGTGATAGTGAAGATAAAGAAGAAAGTGATGAGAAAGATTGTTGAGTCCTCCGCAGCGGGCTTATAGAATTAGGTGCATGAGACCGGTCCACAAGCAAGTGAGGTTCCATCCTAACACCAATTGGTTTTAGGATGGAACCTCACTTGCTTGTGGACCGGTCTCATGCACCTAATTCTATAAGCCCGCTGCGGAGGACTCAACAAATGGTATCAGAGCCGACGGTTCGGCTTGGGACCGCAAGGTGCGATGTGGTGATGGTGCTCGAGATGACGCGGAGTAGCGTCGTGGTTGCGGAGTAGCACCACCGCTGGACTCTCACCCTTGGTCGACCAGAGATGCGGAGTAGCATCGTGCGGAGTAGCCTGGTTGGCCCGACACGGGGTTGTGTCGGGTGCGGAGTAGCGCCAAGTGAGGGGGAGTTGCAGCACACACACATGTGAAAGGGGGAGATTGTTGAGGTCTCTTCCCATATGTGTGTGAAGGGCACTATCCCACATTGGTAGAATACAAGTGAAAGGGCTAGTTTATAAGTAAGTGGGCTACTCCTCCTAACACCAATTGGTTTTAGGATGGAACCTCACTTGCTTGTGGACCGGTCTCATGCACCTAATTCTATAAGCCCGCTGCGGAGGACTCAACAAAGATGATGATATGGAAATAGATGGTTAGAAAACGATGTAATATGTGATTTATTTTTTTTATCGTAATGTAAACGTAGTAATCTATTTGAACAAACCAATGTACATAAATCGGAATTATGTTATTATCTTACCTTATGTTTTAGAGTATACTTTTTTTATGACAGTCTTTTCCAAAAAATAAAGATACAGATAAAGATGATGTCAACGTAGTAATATATTTGAACAAACCAATGTATATAAATTGGAATTATGTTATTATCTTACCTTATGTAATAAAGTTCAGTTTAGTAAATTTTAGATTATATAAATTCTATTCAATTAATTAAAATTAAGTTCAGAAAAGTTCAGATCCTATAAGTTTAGTTCAGTTCAGTTCAGCTCCTATAAGTTCAGTTCAGCTCTTATAAGTTCAGTTCAGTTCAGCTCCTATAAGTTCAGTTCAGTTCAGTTCCTATAAGTTCAGTTCAGCTCCTATAAGTTCAGTTCAGTTCAGCTCCAATAAGTTCAGTTCAGCTCCTATAAGTTCAGTTCAGCTCTTATAAGTTCAGTTCAGTTCAGTTCAGCTCCGATTCAGCCCAAAAGAACAGGGCCTAAGTCGTTTAGAAAAAAAATCAAATTTTCCTTTTTATAAGGCGTTAAGCATTTTCCCATGCATTACATGCTATTTTCATTGCCCAAAGCACTAAGACTTAGGAAAAAGAAGTAATTTAAGCCATTTTATTGGTGCAAAAAGTTTGCTTTTATATTTTCAAACAGCACTTATAAGTTACAACACATAACTACTACTACATCATTTCCCAATACGTTATTAATTCTTGTGAAATAATATAATACGGCTTATATTATGAAACGGAGGGAGTACCTTATTACTATCAGCAGCCATAGGAAAGATGACATAATACAAAGAGAAAAGACAAAGGTTTAGGTGACCGCGTTAACAATTTTCTACTGTAAAATTAAAGTTTAGTTCAAGTAGACAGTAGCATTTGAAAAGATGTTAGACAGCAAATAAGTACTCCTGTGGTATTTCTCTGAGAGAAATTATACTTTACCTTATTTCTCAACCATATTTTAGAGACGCGTGACAGTTTATCAGCAACACTTGACAAATTCGAGCATGAGAGCTCATTGGTTTTCAAGAGTCTCGTAAACAAACAAATTAGTTATACAATCCACATGGAGAATTGATTGGTTCTTGACTCCCAAGTAAACTTAACTGGCCCATTGTTACCTGGTGTAGCAGCAGGAGCAGGAGATGGCATGTGTGGTCTCAATCTATGGTGATGAGCACGATGTCTCTGAAAAGGCCTATGATGTGGTGAAGTAGTTGGTCCTGAAAGAACGTAGGATTAAAACAACATAATACAGGCTAGCCACCTTTCCAATCTATAGTCGACGATATAGAAATGTCTCGGGTTAGAATTAAGGATGAAGACCTTGATATGCAGGAGAGGGTGAAGGAGCTGCTGAAGATCCAACGGAAGGCTTAGTCTTCCGATGCAATTGGTTCGTTGTAAAAGACAAAAACAACCCACCTGAATAGACTGGAAAAAAAATAATAAAGATTTTCACTTAATGACTAAAAAAACAATTTCAAGCTAATTAATACTTAAAAAAAATTAAGAACTAGATAATCTACCAAAGTACAGAGAGAGGTAACCAAAAGCTTTTTCATAAAGGAAAACATGGCATTATCAAGCCTTTCATTTATTCCACTCTTCACTGACATCCATATAGGGGATATATTTCAAACAAATAGATTGAAGGGTACCACTCAAATACCCATAATTTTACCCAAATAAAACAAAACATAAAATCAGATCTCCATAACTCAAATATATTAAAACCATTTCTATGACTAAAGCAAGAGATACAGAACATCAGGCATTCACCTCAGACATTAGGGACACATCATCACTGAATTATTAAGTGTCAAAGAGGTCAGAGTGTCAACAATAGCACAACTACTTAATGTTGCAAAAATGCAGCACAGCGACCCTCAATTCGTATCTGACCACTAGGGAATTATGTCTATAAGCTTTTGTTTTCAGACAAGGGATACGGCCATGCAAAAATTATAGCAAGATGATGACAAACAAGTTAGGTAAGGAAGAGTTGTCTTGAATTGATGGAAGAAGAAAAAAATCTGACATAAAAATCTAATATTTCCTTTGTTAGTTCCTCCAGAGTATTCCGTATAAGGTAACTGGTTATCATTCCTCAATTTAGAGTATAAGTCATTAAAATCACAGGCATGCCACGACAAAAGCCAACAGAACAAGATCAGCTGTCAAAGCTGACTTTGGTAAGCACGAAATGCTTAAACACCAAAATCCTCCACCAGGTCCACGTGTCGATTGTTATAAATTCATCCTGAGTACTGGCCCACATTTCTTTGGTATAAGAGAGAAAAATCAACCACTCCCGCCAAGTTCAGCGATAAAGAAAGACAACTTTTCCGGAATCGATCTCCTTAAGAATAGAGCCCAGTTTTCTATTTTCCCATCAAATACACTCACTATAGCATGGATCAATGCACAAGAATTGCCACAAGTAACTGACCAACTTACAAATCGAAAATTCCAGAACACATGCATGATTTCTTGCCTACTCTTTAGTCTGTAATCCCAATTAGCTGGTCTTGCCATGTTACTCAACCCATCATTCATCTTTACGCATACTATTAAACCATCCTTAAAATCCAATACGAATATTCCAAATTTTCTATTAACTTGATCATGTAAGAATACTTCAAAAATATCTACATCACCAAAATAGAAAGTTGCTCCATAAAAGCTAAGGACAAAGTTAAAAATTATCATTTTCCACAAGATACCCTAACCAACTAATCACCTACCTTGCCTAACCAGTCACCACGTATATCATCTATATACGATTATACCCCATCCGTTCTGAAGCTAGCATACGCACCCTTCATTCCAACAACCTATGAATCTATCAATATACCATGCCTTTTGTCCTTTTATCCAACTTTCCGATTCTCTTAGAATATGGACTACATGTAAAAACCCTGCAATACTACTACCATAACAGCCCAACTCTATAAAATTTGCATTCCCTGATTTTCTTAAAAACTTTCTAAAAAAAAATGATGTATCCGTTTTGCCCTATTAACCTCAAAACTAAAACTATATCCGAAAGCAATGGCGGCAAGGAGACTAAACATGGAAATAGAAAAATTAACAGCTTTAGTTAAAATTCGCAATATTTTTCTAGATTTTAAATCATGGTTTCCGCCACTACATAACAACTTAAGTGAACATTTTTCTAAATTAATTTCTCCGTCCAATTCATTTGTTTACCTTTGTTATTCTTTGTGACGAGTAAATTAATCAATTAATCAAATATTCAAATGCTAACAGATGATTGGGGCGGAGGGAAGAGAGTACTAAACTAGGGGTGGCAAAAATTCAATCTATGTTTATGCCTACGACTTCAAATCATGGTTCCGCCACTAAATGACAACTTGATTGAAAAATTTTGAACTTTTTTCTAAAATTAATTCCTCCGTCCCATTCTGTGTACCTTTTCTATTGTTTGTGACGAGTATTTTAATCAAAGGTAAACAAATGATTGGGCGGAGCCGCGGAGGGATTACTAAACTACGGGTGGCAAAAATTCAATCTAGGTTTTTGACATCTTGGTTCAAGCAGTAAATGACAACTTGAGTGAAAAAATTTGAACTTTTTTCTAAATTAATTCCTCCGCCCCATTCCATTGTGTACCCTTACTATTGTTTGTGACGAGTATTTCAATCAAAGGTAAACAAATGATTGGGTTGGAGGGAGTACTAAACTACGGGTGGCAAAAATTCAATCTATGTTTTTGTCAACCGGCTTCAAATCTTGGTTCCGCCACTAGCCGAAAACCTTAAAAAAAAAACCCTCAATAGTCACAAACTCAGAATGTCTACAAAATGTATAACATCACAAATCAATATCCAAACAAACTAATAAAAAAACAAAAATAAAAAGTCAAGAGCACTAGTAGCTAAAAAACAACAAACAAAATACAAAAACAAAAAATGATTTAACAAAATAAAATATATAAATATATACCAGAAGAAAAATGGATGAGGTGGAGGAGAGAGAAACAAAGGAGATAGACTGAAAGCCGCATTTTTTATATACCAACAACAACAACGACAAGAAGAAGAACAAGTCAAAAATGTGGTGGTTGTTGTTTATAGAGTAAGCTCCAATTTAAAATCCCCATTTTTAATTATTTTTTTTTAAAAAAAAAGGAAATTTGAAGGAGAGAGAAAACCCTAGGCCGACAATGCCGCCGGCGACGGCAGCGGCAGCGGCGGAGGAGAAGAAGAAGTAGATCTGAGGAATGTTGGGGAGATCTGCGGCGGCGCGTGGTGGTAGTTACGGTGATGAGAGAGAAAGATGGATGTAGAGAGAGAAAGTGTGTGGGGTTTGTGATAGTGAAGTAGCAGCAGCAGTACTAGTAGTAGTAGTGTTGATTTTGGTTTTACTGTTTTTAACTCTACTTCCTTGCTTGCTTGCTTGCTTCTAGAGAATAGATTGACTCATTGACTCATAGTGTGACTCAATATTTAAAGCAGTTGGTCTTGCTTCAGACGGACCATTTTGATCTGAAGTAATAAGACGGGATTTTGTAACCACTTTACAGTTAGATGTAACCACTATTGAAAACAACTTGATATAAGCTGTGGTTACATTTTATCAAAAAGTATCAACATAATCCCGTCTTATTTTTCAGACGGAAATGGTCCGTCTCAAATAAGAATTTGTGTATTTAAAGAGCTTTCAAAAACAATCTTGTTTCAATTAAGACGGATACTATCCGTCACAAACTGAACACGGATAGTGATTAGTGTTTCTCTTACAATATGTGTGAGAGGGCAAACGGAGGATTCCAATTGCATATTGTGAGATGGACACTATCCGTCTTCAGCTTGTGACGAATAGTGTTTGTCTTCAATGAGAATTTGTATTAAAAAAGGGTTCTATATTTGTACAGTTGTACATTTTCATATACGGATTTCACACTTTTACATACGTTTTTTAGCATTACTAATTTTAAATCTGTGCAAAAAATGCACGAAACTACAAATTTGAAAGAAAAAACTAATATACTCCGTATAAATAAGATATACTTATATTTATTTTATTTAATAAGAGAAAATATTTAATAGATATTCAATTTAGATTTTACAAAATGCAATTGATTTAACCATTTAGATGCACATATGTAAATATATACTCCATTCGTCTTAGTCAATAGTGTATACTTGCTTTATTTTCCCTCACAAAACAAAAGCAAGTGTAAACAACTCATGAGTACGGTAAGTACGGATGTCGATCTCAGGGACGGTTGGTGTTCAAATTGATATAGAAAAGTCTACTAAAGAAATTGCAAGTCACAAGTAATTTGGGTTTGGATTTTTGTCTAAACTAAGAAACAATAAATAAAGACGAATAAAAACAACAATTAAGGCGAGTCTAATGTAAGAAAGTCGAGTATTTATTAGTAAGGGGAAAGACTAGGGTGAGTAGGTTCATATGGGTAGCATGAGTCAAAATAGAAGGTTGGGTCTAGTAGTCGAAAGGTCGCATAGTCTAGGAATAGTGAATTTAGGCTTTCGGTCTCACAATTCTTCCTCACGCCGTCTCTAACTAGCTATTGCATGCACTAAATCGTATGTGTTAACCTAGCGGTTCTATGAATAACCACGACTCTCGATCTTATGACATTCGAAACAAGTGAAAGATTTATACAACTTCACACAAGCATTTCATCAAACATGTTATAAGCAAAAGTTGGAGACAAAACAATTAATCAACAATTATACCCAACAATCTTCATGTTAACTCATATTTGAACTCATAATCCCCCACATACCCTAGCAAAGTCAATACTCACGCATGTTCAAATAGGTTTCAACAATAACAAAGGATTGCATAAGAAAAGTAACAACAATTAACATTCTTTAATTGACAATGAATAAACAAACAAATATTAGATTGAAAACTTAATGAAAAACAAGATTAATTAAGGGAATAAATTATACCAATTTAATTGAAATGATGAGTAACGGTAAGAACTTTGATTCAATAACAAAGATTGAGTCACCAATCTTCAATTACAATCCAAGTTCAAGGACTAAAAACTAGCTAGCTTGAAGGACTAATTAACCAAGTATTAAGCTTAAACTACAAGATTAAGGGAAGATTAACACTAATTTAGATGGAGTTTCATTTATAGTGTTTTGTGCACAAAATATTACAAGGTGGGGGTATATATGGGTTTACAAAAGAGAGGGGAGACGGGCATTGGAAAGACAAGTGAGCTGGAGAAGTCACGGGCGTGAGCTAGCGTCGAGGTCGTGAAGAGGCGAGTCACGACCGTGATAAGGCAAGTCACGGGCGACGACCATGAGATAGTGGGCAGAGGTAGGCTCGTGTCTGAGAGCTAATTCACGAGCGCAAGACACGAGTCACGTCTGTGAGCTCATGTCGCGCCCGCGACGCAAAATCCTCGTGAATCTTCCCTTTTGTGAAAGCATCTCACGACCGTCAGATGCATGTCACGCGCGCGATCTGATCTTCCCTCCTTTGTTCACCTTAATGACTACATGATCCTCCTCGGTTCGGCTTGTCGTGACTCGGAATGGCTTTGGCACGCCAAGTAAGGCCCCCAAGGGTATGTAGGATCGTCTTGGGTATGTCGTGGTCCCTCCGTGTGGTTTCTCGACCCCTTGGTCATCCAAAATGAGGTAGAATTCGCCTCAAGTGACGATTTACCTGCAAAACCAAAATAAAAACAAGAAAAGTGTTAGGGGAAGATAAAACATAGAAAAACGCTCCTAAAGAGCGTCCAAGGCAAGTCAAATAGGGCAAATAAAGGCAGAAAAATATGGTGAAATGACACTATATCGGGAAGAGAGTACTATGTAACATTTCCACCGCAAAATGAAGAGTTCATTACAACATGCATGTTGTTCAGCGATCGAACACGTATGACTTTTTTTTGTCTTGGTTGATGTTTTATTCATCTAAACTCTTAATTTAATAAGTAAGTTTATGCAAAATTGAATATAATTACACTCATTTATAATACATAAGCTTATTTACGAACAACCCCAAAATAATTTTATACAGTATTTAATTATAATCTTTGAGTTTAATAATGTTAACTTGATATTTATTATTTTTGCAAACATGCTCAAAATTTCACATGTATTGACCTCTAAATATTATTATTAATTCAGAAAATTTACTTAAGACGATATATCTATCTTAAGTTGGAATGTCCGTCTTAAGATTAAGACGGGCCAGGTAATATGAATGAATAAAATAAAAGTAGCATGCATAGGGAATGAGTTATAGTCTTATATACTCAAGTAAAATGACACTTATCCATTTTAATGTTAAGTGATGAAAATTAAAATTTATTATAATTATTGGGATTTTTTGTCAGATAGCACCTAACATTTACCTCTTCTGTATAAATGGCACCTAAAGTTTTTTTTTTTGCCCAATAGCACCTAACATTTACTTTTTTTTGTCTAATGGCACCAAACTGACTTTTCCGTCAAAAAAAGTCAATAAACCGTCTTGACTAACGGAGGAATGGTTGACATGTCATTGTTTCCCTAATTCTTTATGTTTTCCCTCCAACTCCAACATCCCATTTCCAGATTCAATTTTCCCTCCAACTAAAACCCTTATTTAACACCCAAATTTTATTCCTCCATTCTCAAATTAATTACCCAATTGCTTTCCTCCATTCTCAAATTAAATACCCATCTCCTCCTATCATAATTCCAACTCAACATGTCTTTTTCAAGCTCATTCTCAAACTCAACAAGGCGAATGAGATGCAATTGTGGCATTTCAGTGGCTAAGAAGACATACCTTTTCTGTTTATGCAAATCAAAATCGATCTTGTGAAAATTTATCTCTTCATTTTTCTTCCTGCAAATTGATGGATTGAAGTATGAGGAAGAATGAGGAAGTTGGAGTTTTGACTGTGTTTTGAGTGATGAGGATGTTGAAGTTGGAGGAAAAACATAAAGAATTGGGGAAATAATGACATGTCAGCCATTCCTCCGTTAGTCAAGACGGTTCATTGACTTTTTTTGACGGAAAAGTCAGTTTGGTGTCATTAGACAAAAAAAAGTAAATGTTAGGTGTTTTTGGGCAAAAAAAAAAACTTTAGGTGTCATTTATAAAGAAGAGGTAAATGTTAGGTGCTATCTGACAAAAAATCCTAATTATTGATTGAAAAAGCTGTCATTTTAAATTTTTAAAAAAATTGCGTAGCTCAACCTAATTAATCAGGCTCCAAAACTACACTTCTACTTCTACGTACGGAGTTCTACCTAATAATGTACTATGTAATACTTTTTGGTGTTATGCTCTAGTTTGAAAATTATGAATTATAATCAGTTGAATTTCTTTAATAAAGATATTACATTTTTCACTTCATGTAAATTCAGAATTTTCTGAAATATTTATAAACAGTGTATTAAATAGTTTAAAATATTTCATGAAAAGATCAAAAACATTATTGTTGATGGTTTCTATATGATATTTGTAAGTTTTTAAGTTTTGAAATCAAATATATACACTCTCGGAGTTTGAACGTGGTGGTGCATATAGCAATAACTTTTTATTTTTGTCCTAAAATTAAGCAGTCAATCAGAATCTTTTAAAAGTTTATGCTTTTATATATACTTGATATCTGCATTTTTTTTTGTTTCAATCGAAGTTTGAGTTTATGTTCTAATATGAGCAAAATACGGAGTTATAATTATTGATTTATCGATTTTAAATTCGAATTATTTGATGACAATATAGCGTGTTTGTGTTTTTTTGTTTAGTGTAATTAATATTTTTATTTGTAGATTAGATTTTTTTAGCGGTTATTTTTTTGGCTTTTTTAGTACTCCGTATGTCGGGAAAAAGGATTATACATCGGATGTAATACCTCACACATTTACTAATTTTTGAGTTTATTTGTATTTTTTGTGAGTATTTAAAATTTATAAGTAATACAATATTTTTTTTATGACAAAACTCAAAATTAATTGTATCTTTAGGTATAGTTTTTGAGTAATGTTCATATTTTTTTAGTTTAATGTTTAAATAAAGGAGCTCAAAAATTTTTGTAATAAAACTTAAATTTTTTAAAATAAAACTCAAGAAGTTGGTAATGAAACTCAGAAATTACATTATTAGATGTACTACCTCAGATGTAAAATATATGAACTGCCGTATGTCATATCAGTTTAATAAAGATAAATATTAATCATTTTTTTTCAATTTAGTTAATGAGAAATTCGCATCAATTACATATCAGTGTCATACTCTTCTACCATTTTGATTTTTATTTATAAGAAAAATGGCTGATAGAAGTTTAGAAATAAAAGATTAATTATGGAATACAAAGATGCCAACCGAACGTAGGCCACTTTATGGTAAAAATATAAAATATCATAAGCCGGGAAATTATCTTAAGCAAAGGGGATTAAATGATATGAAGAACATGGTGGAGCTTTTACTAAAAATAAATAAAACAAATGTAGTTTCAACTACAAAATGACAACTGAGCTTTGTGGTTGTTCAATTAATAAATATAGATTTTTTCAACTTTCTTATATTGAGATGTCAATAAAGGAGTTGATTGTACGTTTGTAGAAGTTGACGGGATTAGTTTAATTAGTTGTGTTTTTTCACATACGCATTTTACTCTTTAGATATGTCTTTTACAATTTACTGTAATTTTTTCGTCCGCCATACCATTGATATTTTTTCATCGCCCGACTTCCTTCCCTTCACCTCCCTTTTGTAACCCAATGCGTCTGACTTTACTCTAGTTGACCTATTGTCACTTGTCAGTACCTCGACTTACCCTTTTTTCTACTACCCTTGTCCCGACCCCTCTCTGCCACTGACAAGGGTAAAGTCGCGTTCCCTAAATCAAAGTAATCCTACCTCAGTAGTAACTAATAGTCAGTGATAAGAGAAAGATATTTCTCTTATTTTATCTCTTATTTTGTGTTACATTTATCAAAAGTGAAATGGAAATTGCATAATCGAAACCAAGATAAAGAAGAGCATAAAATTAGAAATTACCCAAGGAGTTTAGGCAATGAGAAATGTAGATAAAAAGATGGATTCTTTACAAAAATAATATAACAAGAACAAGAACTAAGAACAACTACACTACTTTTTGTTGTAATTTGTAAGAAAGAAAAAGAGATGAGTTGATCATGTGTTTGATGATGAAAATGAGGTGCTATAGCCTTCCTTTTATAGCTGCTTAAGGACGTTGGACCATAAATCCCCATCAATATAGCAATAAAGATCGAGCAAAGGAATCGACATGCGAGTTGAACATCACGTCCTCGATCGGGCTTAGGCTTCCCCGATCGGGATGTCAGTTTCCAAGTGTCTTTTCGAATTCTTCCAAAAATATCTCATCACACATCCCCATATGGTAAACCCAATAAGGGATGTGATCTCCGTCCTTAAGAACTTCATTGATTTATTGGCTTTGACTTTCATTGACTTTAATGTCCCTTACAGTATAGAAGATAGTGTTAGGGGACGCGAAATCTTTTCATTCTGAGCCTTCGTTTCATCAAATTCCTTTTTTTGGATGAGCCAATCAATGCTACCATACTACTATCATTTTGACTAAGACTTGCTTCTCGTAGTTTTGAGTGTTGAGATGAGTGCCAAAAGGTAAGAAAAGTCGCAAAAACCGCATTATTTTCTATAAGACAAGACAATGCACACAAAGCTACTACAACACAAAATGAGCTCACAAAACCACTATAAATAGTGGAAATAACATGTAAAATCGAGCCAAATGAGGAGATAAAATCACACAAATATTACACTTATCAGACGACCTTATCTTTCCCTCTAAAATTGCCGACGACCGTAGCTTGCCATGCCTCAAGACTACCCCCCGTCTTCTCCCCTTCACCCTCATCTCTCCATCCACCGGCGACGTAACATCGTCCCTTTTTCGGCGACGTCGTCGACCCCCAGCTTGTGATGGCACCCCTTCCCTCCACTATTGACACAACCCTTCTTCCCTCCACCAATTTATATATCCTTCCCTCACAAACGACGCCCACTGCCGACCACCACCAAATACACCGTCATCCGACATCCACCATAGCTCGGTTGCTTTGCCATCCCCCTTCGTTCTCCACTTATGCCATCGGCCTACCGCTAGGGCCCGTAACTCAACAACCAATACTGAACATAAAAAAATCAAAATAAAAAATGAAATTAACTAAATAAAAAAAATACTATTAATTTGATCATTAATTTAAAATTAACCAATCAACTACATTTTTACATTCCAATAATCATCACAATTGAATAAATTTGGTTAATTTTAGTGATTGTTTAATTATGAAGGGATAGACTTAGGTTTAGAGCTTTTTTTAGTTAAGGGAATGAAATGGAAAGTTGTGGGCAAAAAGTATTGAAAAGAGAAAAATATGTATTGCGAAAATAAACTACATTTTATTACCAAGAAGAAAAATCGGAAAAAAAGTGTTCAAAAAAAAGAAAAGAAAAAACATCCCTTATTAACCCTCCTTTAAATATTCCCGCTCAGTTTTCCCGAACAATTACTTTACATACTAAAATGAATCTGTGTGCTATTTGTTGTTTACCTTAAGAAATATCAATACCCAATATGCATGTTAGTTACTTTATTTCACAATATTTCCTCAATTATTCTATATCACAAATAAGTATTTTCTTATATTTTTTTACACAAATGCAACTGTATAAATTATGGTTACAATCTATCAAAACTAAGAATAAAACCAGTCTCTTATTCGATAAGATTGATTTTGTTATGAACCTTGGATTTAATTAAATGAGTATCAATTTCTTTTAAGTAAGATACAAAAGATGTTAGTTCTATTATTTGTCCGAAAATACACCAATCACTTTTAACGGGTTTGTTTGATGCACTTTGTATTAGTAAATTGTTTTTTTTTTTTTTTTTATAAAAAATTGTCTTACCCAAAAGTTATTTTAAAAAAGTACAAATTAAGTTAAATAAAAGTAATATAATAAATAAAAAAATTACTCCCTCCTATTCTGAGCAATGTTCCCCTTTCCATTTTCGTCTATTCACAATATCTTCCCCCTTTCCTTTTTTGGTAAACTTTTATACTTATTTTAATCACATTACCCCACTACAATATCCCACAATACCCATACTTTATCTTATTTTAATCACCTTACCCCACAACAATAATTATTTTAGTCACTTAACTCCACAATAATACCCCACAATACATTTCCTCTTTCCAATCACCTTACCCCACTACATTACTTTTGCTTATTTTATTCAAAACCTTAAAATTTGTGCCAAATGGGAAGGGGGAACAATGGTGTGAATATGAGGGAGTATAAGACAACAATCTACGAAAGCCGTGCATTGCACGAGACCTCTACTAATTGGTCACCAACTCACTTGACTAAATAGGTATTTAAACACAAATTCTCAATTAAAGACGGGTACAGTCCGTTACAAGTTGAAGACGTATATTATACTTCTCACAATATGCAAGTGGAGAGACAAGTGAAGGGTAAATGGATCTCCCATTTACTCTCCCACTTGCATACCATGAGAGGGCATTATCCTTCTTCAACTTGTAACGAATAATAACGTCATTAGTAAGACGAGCTGATATTTAATGGGTGAGTCCACCCTCCACACTTGTTGCTGAGTAAAGGGTCTAATTTCCCGCCCTAGCGTAGAGTAAAACACTAAAACCCCCAAATTTCCCGCTTCTCCTTCCCAAATCTCAAACCCTAGATTTCTCAAAATGGGTCAAAAACAACAACTTTCCACCGATTCAACCATCGATTCTAAGAAGAAACGCCGTGTTAATTTCGCCACCACTGGTATGATTCGCCGCATATTTCCCCCCATTTTTTTCCGATTTTTTTTCACTCATTTTCTCTATGGTTTGTTTATCTCAATTGTTTTTCGCCTGTTTATGTGCCTAGATTCTGGCGTTGAAGTAAATGACTGTATCCAAATTTACCTCGGTAAGAACATTTCGTCATCAATAATTTTTGTTTTCTTCAATTTACTCATTTCTTAAAGTAAATTAGGTTGTTTTAATTTTATATCGGTGTCTGTGTTCTAACTTAGGGGGCGTTTGTTTCGTGCATGTGTATGGGTTTGGAATCGGGAATCATACATGGATGGTATGGGGTTGGAACTTGATTCCTCATACCTAGTGTTTGTTTCAATTTTGAGTGGTATGGGTTTGGAATTCAGTTTAAGTTAAAATTTGTAAAATAAAATATTTTAAATAATTTTTTTTACTATTATAATATCATGAAAATAAATATTTAATCAAATAAATATATAAAAAAATTGTTTTACAATAAGCCATAATTTTTGCTTCACATTTTTGGTAATCTAATTTGATACCCATGCGTATCAATCTCATACCCACCCCCCTCATTGGGTATGAGAAACCCATACCTTATGGGGTTGAGGTATGGGTATGAAATCCCCAATTTTGCTAAACAAACACTTGGTATGAGTTTGGCTCATTCCAAACCCATACCTGATTCCTTTTGTTGGTGAACCAAACACCCCCTTAGTGTATTTGTGAAGTGAATATTTAATATCGCGTTTACGATGTAAAGATCGGAAGCGTAGTTGTAATGAAATAGTGTTTTTGGGTCAGGAGGTTAAGTTGTATGTTGATTTTTGTTAATTCAACCTCTAGGGTCGAACTTAAATTGATAATTGGTAGGGTTTGTGGAATGTAGTGTTATCGTTGTTGAACGAATGTGTCAGATAATGGTGGAAATGAGAGTGTTTTGCAATCAAAGATTTTGGGTTAAGCTGTATGTGGCTTTTGGTTAATTCAACTTTTCGGGTCAAGCTTAGTTTGATAATTGTTAGGTTTTATTTATGGCTGATAATGCAAGTTGTGGAATTCAGTATTATCTTTGTTGATTGTGTATATCGGAAAACGGTGGAAATGGGAATATGTTTTAAAATCAAAGATGTTTGGTTAAGCTATAATGCTGTATGTTGATTTGGTTACTTCAACTTTTTGGGTCAAACTTAGTTTGATAATTGGTAGGGTTTTCGGAGGGCTGATATTGCAAGTTGTGGACATAAGTATATATTTGTTGATCAACTATGTCGGAAAATGGTGGAGTATGATGTTAGATCAAAGATTGTAGGGATTATAGTCTATTCCTGGCATAGTGTACTCTTGTTTCTCCCAAAAACCCGTTTATTGGCTTTGGGCAGGGTAATTTTATGTGTAATTAATTGTGTGAATAGGGTAGACTGGTGTTTAAGTAAGCTGCGATATACTTAGGATATATGACCAGCTTTTGTTGATATTGTATTGTATGGTTATTTGTTTCGTACAATTGTAGTTTCCAGTAAAGAGGAGGCAGAAGCAGGGACTGGCCATCAGATTGATCCGATTGACTTGAATCAGTTTTTTGGCGAAGATGGCAAAATTTATGGGTACCAAGGCTTGAAGGTAATAGAATTGTGGGTTCGATTTGCAGCTTATGTTCTCTCTTTTGGCTCTGTGATGGAAAAAATCTAGTTCGTCTACCACTTACATTTTGTTAGGACTCCGTGGTTGACTGTTCTGCTTTCGTGGTTGTGTTCTGCTTATAATTGCGAAGTGTGTCATCAGATTCCTCTCACAATATTATTTAAGTTTCGTAGTAAATAAAGCATACTACTCACATTGGTTTTGGATGAAAGATACATTGATAATTCTCTTTCTACCTTCCTAAGTACTTTGCTTTTCCTAAATGCTGTTTTAATTGTCCAATTAGCAGCTGCTATTTGATAATTTTCATGGTTATTGCAATTTGATTCAACCTTTCGATTTAGACAATAATCCAATAGTGTACAGGCTTTCAAAATATTTTTTTGCATAACTGTAATCAAAGTTTTCATGCCTAGCTAATTTGTATTGGTATTATTTTGGGATCTCGAGGGTACTTGCTCATGTCGATAATGTACTTTTCTGTTGCTCCATGCAAGGGATGGGATGGTGAGGAAACATTTTTCTTTCTTAACTATCACTTAATTGTTTGTATAATGTGTATGCATGTTTGTTCCATCTCATGTTTGCATTGATGAATTGTCGAATATATCTGATTCGTTTTGATAACTTGTTTTCAGATTGTTGTATGGGTTAGCACTCTGTCATTTCATGCTTATACAGACATCACATATGAAAGCACATCTGATGTAAGCTCTCTATTTTTTGCTGCCATAGTTGGTTGTAAAATTTTCTCTCTTAAGGTATAGTATGTTATTATTTATTGTTGCGTATTGATCTTTCTTGGTTCGTTGCTACTCTGTACATAGAGAGGGAAAGGCATTACGGACTTAAAAGCTGCTCTTCAGGTACTGTCTTCTGTTTCATAGCTGACCAGACAGTAATCCCTTTCTGTTGCCTGCTGGTTGAGTATGCAGATTCTTTTTTCAGGATATGTTTGCTGAAAATATCGTTGAGAAAAAGGATGATTTCTTTCTGACATTCTCAACAGAGAAGCAGTGCATTAGGTATTACCTTTTAGGCTATTATAATCTGCTTAAACACAAATCTTGGTCTAGAATTTGAGCAATATTGTTTTGTATAATCACAATTCTTTATCGTATTTTCATCTCAGCTCAGCTGTTTCCAAAGGGGAAAAACTGGAGCAGAACATCTCTACTGACAATAGTGACATTAACATCGAGGTGGGTGGCTATTCACAATTCTCTTTATCTATCATGCTTTGGGTTTAGCATAAGGTTTTGTTCACATAATCATTATAGCAGATATCAATATAGATAGGACTGCTACCTTGCTTAGGTGTGGCGAGGGCCAGGGATTGAGTATCCGACCTTCCTTCATTGTGGTTAGGGGAGTATTTGTTAAGCATGTTGTCAAATACAAAGAATCATCAAACTATTAATGCCAGGGGTATTCATCGGATTGATTTGATTTGATTTTAGCCATACAGAAACATTATCGGATTGAGTCATGAAAGTACTTTTCTTGTTTTGTTATTGGTCTATCACAGCAATGCTACCTCTTAGCTTCTGGCCTGTTTCTCTACTGTGTTAAGTGAAAGATCAGCATCTCATAATTCATGGGGTTCATATGAATATGTGATTGTACATGATGTATCTTTTTTTTTATTTTATTTGGGTTATTACCTATTTACACACCGCATCTCTTGCCATCTCGTAGATAGTTCGCTTGGTTATGGGTGACATGTCAGCGGGGCTTCTTTACAGCAGAGTGGTGCCTCTTGTTCTTCTTCTTGTTGATGGTAAGTTAAATATTCCGTTCATGGTTTCCTCCACTTGAAAAGTTAATTTTAAGCATTATAGCTTTACGTCTGATACTCTGATATGTTTGATCTGGCGACAGGTAGCAATCCTATTGATGTCACAGATTCAAATTGGGAGATGTACATTATTGTTCAGAAGACTACTGATCAACAGGGAGACAATGCAACTAAGTTGCTCGGTTTTGCAGCATCTTACCGCTTTTTTCACTATCCGGATAGTTTGAGGCTGCGACTTAGTCAGGTTTCTCCAATGTTTGCTTACATTTGTTTTTCCCCGGACCTATGAAGGTTGAATGACCAAGGTGCAATAGAGATTAGTACTGGAAATAGACTAGCAGGAAATACTCGTCAGTTCATGCAAGCAAGCAAAATAGAAAAAACATAAATTAAAAACTGGAAACACCAAACAATAGCCAGTGCCTAGAACAACTCAGCAATATGTCGTTTCAGGTGGTGAAGTTTTCTTAATATTTCCTCACTCAAATTCTTGTTATATTTACTTATGTTAAAACCACTTCACTCTGATGTTGACAAATTATCCTCTTAGGCTTTTAGCTAGTATAGTAGTCATTTTCAGAATGTTAGCAGCCATATTACTGTTTACACATTCGTTTTTTGGCGTACCATTTTATATAAATTGGTGTCCAGTGTAAGACTTTTAGTGATCATTTTACTGTTTAGTGCGAAATAGTCTCATGCTTACTTAGTATAAGACTTTTTTACAAGAGATTCACCGTTCCTCATAATGATCCCAGATACTTGTACTGCCTCCTTATCAACAAAAAGGATATGGGCGTCGCCTTCTCGAGCTACTCAATCATGTTACCATATCTGAGAATGTCTATGATTTGACAGTTGAGGAACCCGTGGATTCCTTACAACATATTCGTTACTATATTGATGTCCCTCGCCTTCGTGCATGTAACTCTGTGAAACCTGCTGTTGATGCTGTAGTATTGAGCCTCAAAGAAGCTAATTTGTCAAAAAGAACACAGACCTCGCAGCTCCTTCCCCCATTAGCAGTTGTTGACGATGTCAGGAAGAGTCTGAAGATCAATAAAAAACAATTTACTCAGTGCTGGGAGATTCTCATATATATGTCCCTCTCACCTGCTGACAAGTACATGGAGAACTACCGAATCTTCATCACAGACAGAGTGAAGGCCAATGTTATTGGGAAAGATTCTGGAACAAAAGAAAAGCGAGTCGTTGACATCCCTAATGCTTTTGGAGAATCATTTGTAATGTACAAGTCTGGAGACAATGAAGATAGTAATGTTAATGTTGTAGATGAAGACGAGAAGAATCAAGAGGAGCAACTGCAGAAACTAGTTGATGAAAGGATGAAAGAGATTGAATCAATTGCTCAAAAGATAAGTGCTGAGAATCATGGCTAATTAATATAGGTATTAATGGAGGGCAGATTTGTGTTGCTGAGTTTCTGCCTTTGAAGGGAGCTGAATTAGTTGAGAAATTTCGTTATCGTTTGTTAAAACTCTAATTATAGTAGCATTTAAGTAGATGTATGATCTGCCAATGAAGTTGAGAGGAATACTGTTTTTAGTTTGGCAAAATCTGCTGTAGGAAAGGTCTTATATGTAGGTCACCATGTAAACTGTTCTTGCTTATCTATCTTTTGAAGAAGTTTGTGATGTCGGGATCACAGTATTTCAGTTGATTCTGTTTTGATCTGAGCTTATTTGGGCAGTGTGCTCTTCTAATGAGTGAGTAATGGGTTTAATACGTTACCCTTAACCATTTGAAGGATTGTCCTGAAACAAGTTAGCGTGATAGAGCTGTTCGATTTCTGTGTCCCGCAGAAGCAATTCTAACCTCGTGCTTTACTTGATAACAGCCTCCTGTTATTCTCGTTAATGAGTCAAACTTCCTCACTTGCTCATATTCGAGCCTTGATGTGACCAACAAGCAAGATTAAATATGTTTGTTGTGTCGCGCACACAGAGTTGTCCCTTGTAGTCACTCTATATGCCGAAGTGAGGGGGAGTTTTGGGAAGAAGGCTGTAGTGAAGAGAACACTCGTATACTTTATGGCAAACTTGGACGTTTACTCCACAATGACTCAACTATAAGGCCCTGTTCTTTTGGGCTGAATAAGAGCTGAGCTGAACTGAACTGAACTTATAGGAGCTGAACTGAACTTATAGGAGCTGAGCTGAACTGAACTGAACTTATAGGAGCTGAACTGAACTTATAGGAGCTGAACTGAACTGAACTGAACTGAACTTATAGGAGCTGAGCTGAACTGAACTTATAAGAGCTGAACTTATAGGAGCTGAACTGAACTAAACTTATAGGATCTGAACTTTTCTGAACTTAATTTTACTTAATTGAATAGAATTTATAGAATCTAAAATTTACTAAACTGAACTTTATTACATAAGGTAAGATAATAACATAATTCCAATTTATATACATTGGTTTGTTCAAATAGATTACTACGTTGACATCATCTTTATCTGTATCTTTATCTTTTGGAAAAGACTGTCATAAAAAAAGTATACTCTAAAACGTAAGGTAAGATAATAACATAATTCCGATTTATGTACATTGGTTTGTTCAAATAGATTACTACGTTTACATTACGATAAAAAAATAAATCACATATTACATCGTTTTCTAACCATCTATTTCCATATCATCATCTTCCTCATCAGTTTCTTCTTTATCTTCACTATCACTCGTAATAACGAATCTATTGCCTCGCCAAATGTTTTTTACTATCTTGTTTCGTACTTTGAACATGGTTTTTTTCCGCTTATCATCAAATATGCTCAAATCTACTGTTCCTTAAATATTCACGTCATGTTGTATAATAGGTATTCCAAGAGTATGCATCCTTATAAAATTATGGAGTGTGAATGTATAAAACAATAATAGACATTTGATACTTTTGTGACATTCGGGACGTATTTTTTAACACCCGCCTTTTTTTTTTCAATTGATCAAATGTCATTCCACTAATTAATGTCAAATGGTTTTATATAGGTTTTCATAAATAATATATTCCGTATAACTTTTCTGAACTTAATTTGTAAGAATTGAATTTTTCTGAACTGAACTTATAAGAGCTGAACTGAACTGAACTGAACTTATAGGAGCTGAACTGAACTGAACTTATAGGAGCTGAACTGAACTGAACTGAACTTATAGGAGCTGAACTGAACTTATAGGAGCTGAACTGAACTGAACTGAACTTATAGGAGCTGAACTGAACTTAAAGGGGCTGAGTTTAAGTCCAAAAGAACAGGGCCTAAATCTAAAAGTTTCTTATGTAATAATGGGTCAACTGTACCACGAGATGTGTTATTTAAGCACATTTTCGAGACTCTTAAAACACATCCAATTTGGTTAAAACATGAGTGAAATACTCATCGTCTCATGTTCAAATCATAAGTTGATTATAAGATGAGTTATTTGGTTTGAGCTTACCCCGAGAAAAGGGTGGCAACTGGCAAGTGACGAATATAATTTATGTAATTTGGTAAACTATCAAATACGCCGCTGAAAATTACCCACTGCACAATCGGTAAAAAGCATACACCAACCGACAACAATAGGTTTTACCATTACCATATAACATTGCCTTTTTTTTTTCAGCAATTCTCCTTTAAGACGGGGCGACCCGTCTTATAAACCCCCTCACAAAGATGAAGTGGGGGACAAGTAGGGGCTATTACACATAAATTAAATAAGGAGAAAAAAACTCCCTTGATAAAAAACACATAAACATACGAGTAGTAGTCGATCAAATTCAGCCGGTGACTCATGACACGTGTTTAAATCCCGTTATAATCAAAATCGCCCGAGTAAAGGGTGACTGGTGATTGGTGAAGTCGAAAGAAATCAGAAACAGCGAAGGCCAAGTGAAGAAGAGTGTGGAGAAAAGACGACATGGATGCGCTCTTAGCTTCATACGGCGAATCTTCATCATCATCAGACTCCGATTCAGAATCAGAATCTCCGCCGCAAACAACACCACAACCACCGTCACTTCCACCGCCTCCACTCTCTCTCCTTTCTCCTCCCAATTCCCTCTTCTGTAACCTCCTCTTCCTACTTCATTATTCTATTTTTTAATTTATTTATGTTGCAATTACAGTTTTTACACTGTTTATATGTTCTTTCATTTTGTCACAAAGACCGAGGAAAGATTAAGGGATTATATTTAATGGATGATAAATGGACAATAATTAGTCGTAGAAAATATTCGGGACAACAATTCATTGAGACACCAAAAAAGGAATAGGACAACAATTGACGGGGACGGGGGGAGTATAATATTGTGCAGTTATCTATTCATTTGTTTGTTTATATTGTCAATTTGTCATTACGGTGTTTCTGAAGAAAATTAAGCAATGCCCACCAAGTGTTTGATATATTTACCCTGTGAACATTACTGGAGCTCTGAGGGCTAGCAGAGGCGGTTGCCTTTCGAACATGTTCAAATTCCGATTCTTTTTCATTGTTTACCTTATTCCAGTAGCAATTCTCCTCACAACGATAAATGTCTCTGCCAAATAATTGATGTATTGCCCCTGAGACGTCCGCCTTGATAACCTGTGAATGCGTCTATCCATGAATATTTTAAGTAATGCCCACCAAGATGTTTATGTGTGCTTTGAGCTGGGCATCATCTATTTATTTGCTGTTTTTGGGTTTCTGATTAAACGTTTAGGTAATATATGCCATGTTTTTGATGTATTACTCCAGTACAGGTTCTTTTGATTACCTACTGTCGGGTTTCAGGTGAAAAATAAGTAAAATCATCAAATGTTTAGGTTTTAACTTGGGCATCAGCTATTCGTTTGTGGTATTTGGGTTTCTGATGAAAATTAAGTAATTTGCACTTAATGTTTGATGTATTGCTGCTGTGAAGGCCCTCTTGATAACCTACAAATGGGTCAGCCTAGCCGGGTTCGGAACTTCCCCCACGTTGAGGGCAACTATGCTTTACATGTTTTCATCCCAGGTTCTTCTTTTCTCATATCACTTTGTTTTGTTTTAAATGCTGATTTTGCTAAATTACAATTAAGTATGGGTTTGTACTTTGTATATCTGTGCTTGGTATCTTACATAAAATGTCTTCAGTCCTGTTCTACATTAAATCTTGCACTGTTAGTGGAAATCATCTATGAGGGTAAATTGGCATTTGAATGTCTCTGTCAAATGATTCATATTATTGGAAGCACATCATGATTGGTCGAATAATAGCACATCATACCATGAGCATGTAGAGTAGACAATGTTCATCTATGCATGTGGATTGGAGTTAGGCACTTGAAATGCTATGAGCAATCTTATCACCCTATTCGAAATGGAAGCTTACTGGGGGAAAAAATGTCAAATTCGATTGAACTGCTTATTGAAGAAAAATTAAGCATGTCCAGAAGTTACGCTTTATTCAACAAGAAATTCTTGTGAGGGAAGGACTCGGGTTTTGGAGGGATGTGACAAGATTCATGAGTTTCCGAGGTAGAGAGGTTTGGGAGGAAAATGATGTGATCTGATCAGCTTGTGAGGGGGTGGACTTATAGAGTTACAGGGGATTTGAAGGGATCCAGTCCACGGGGATTTTATCTTTTATTTTTGCAAGTGTTGTGTGAGGAAGTTTACTTGGATGGATTGTGAGCGGAATCAGCGGATCTGGTGAGTATACTAGGAACTGATATTTTCATTTCATAAGTATAGAAGAGGTTTGTCGGGAGGCCCCACACTTTTGGAATGCGGGGGAGGCTAGGTGACACGGTTCAAAGAACAAGTTCGACTTTATAGAGGAGAACGCTACCTATAGTGAATGGGGTTTGTAGGGTATACAAGTATATTGACAATAAAATAGGTTCCTTGAAATATTACTATATACTAAAAATGTGATTTTTTTTTGCCAAGAAGACGTCCATTTGTATTCCTCAGCATTTACTCGAAAAATGGTCAAGGAGAGATAGTTGTTTTCCTTTAATTAATAGAAGCGTAAAAGACTAAAATGCACGTGTTAGATGAAAACCCTAGCCACAGTCGTAGCCCCTCCAGCCCTCCCCTAGTACATGGGTAGATTGCGCGACATTCTCATCGATATATCATATATGTGCACATTGTTTCCATCAACATTTTAAAAAGAAAAAACGCAACAAGAAGCTTATCTGTCTTTCCTACTCCTTTCATTTCCAAGTAGTATATTTTTCATCTCTTAATATCCTCCATAATACCCCATGACAAAAGTTTGCTTGACTCACTTTTTTAGGCCGCAAACTCCGACTTATGTACATATTGTGTATAATATGGGATCCAACACTAGTAGAGGCTAGGCATGTGTTTTATTGCTAATCTTCCCCCAACATCTGATTGCTTATCATATTGAAGAGTTGAGCCTGGTGATTGCTTGTGAGTGTTAGAGCTTCAACTAAAATTTTAGATTGATAAGGCTTTAATAAGCAATTGTCGAAATGTCAGACTCTTGACGAAGGTTTATTTCCTTAGTTAAAATGACAGGCCTTTTTAAGGAGCTAATGTCCATAATGGGGTTTAGAGAAGGCATGGTGATAGAAGTAATTTGGTGGACTTTAGAGTAAATGGGGTATCACGTAAATATATTGACCTCATAAATAGCATGCATAAGGGAGCTAGCACAAGAGTTTCTGATGGTTGGGATGCATCAAGGTTATGCTCTTAGTCCTTTTCTCTTTACAATAGTCATTTGCGAGTTGACAAGGGCGATCGAGACGATATTCTTTCATCTATGATGTTTGCAGTTGATATTGTGTCGATCGATAAGACGAAGGAAGGGGTAGAAAAGAAAATAGAACTATGAAGAAATACTTTGGAAGCTCATGGGTGTGGGTTTAGACGAAGCAGAAGTAAAACCGAATATTTGGAATGCAGATTTAGTGAAGTCGGAGGTAAAGAAGTGGGCACAATCACTTTTAATGGGAGGACCATTCAAGGATTTGAGTTTTTCCGATATTTAAGGTCTATTATAAAAAAAGATAGCGAATTAGATAAGGATGTGACTCATAGGATTAAAACAAGGTGGTTGAAGTGGAAGATCGCCACAAGTTTTTTTCTCTTAAACTTTCTTATTATTACTTATTTATATTTATGTTTTTATGTGATCCCAACATGCCACATGGACTTAAGGGGAAATTTTACCGCATGACAAATAGACTTGCACTTTAATATGCCTATGAGTGTTAGCCTGTGAAACACTGTCACATTCATCACATTCAATAGATGCCATGAATATGGCAAAAATGTGTTTACTATGATGAATATATTAATGCCCTAGTTAGAACTATTAGGAGGCTTAAAAATTGGGGAATGGAAAAGCTTGTGAGGGGTAGAGGAAGACCTAAGAAAACTTGGATAAAGATGATTGAGAAGGATATGTTGTTTCTTGGGATTAAAGTAGATATGGCGATGAAGAGAAATGATATGGGTAAACGATGAAGTTTGAGCATTTTGATTCTTACCTGTTTAAGTATTTTATTTACTTTTTTTTGTTAGGGAGTACATAACATTTACCCTCGTTGACATGAAGGTACCTAACTTTATTTTTTTGCCCCAAGGTACTAATTATTTTATGTTGACTTGTCGAGAAGTACCAAAATGTCATTTACCGTTAAAAAAAGTCAGACTTTTGTCTTTGACTAGCAAAAAGATGTCTTAGACCTTAATTCCCTCCTGAATCATTTACTTCAAATAAATTTTCACTAAACTATTCCCTTCTTCTTCTTCTCTAATTAATCTTAACCAATAGTACTCTATCCACTCTATTTTCCCTCTATTTTTCCTTTCCTCCACCACCCTCTTGTCCTAACATGTTAAAAAAGCCACCATATTTCCTCCACTATAACTAATTCAACAAGAGAGAAAAATAGCAAACAAGCCAAATATCCATAATATCTAGGGTTTTAAGGTGAGAGAATATCTAGGGTTTTAAGGTGAGAGAAGTTACAAAAATCTACATTTGAATGGAGATTCAAAAGGAAGGATGTAAGATAAAGGTAGAGGTGATTAGAGGTGAAGGTAAGAAGGTGAAAGTAAGTAGCAAAGAAAATGATGAAGAACAACAATAAAGATTGATAAGTATAGTTTGAATGGTGTTGGTGGATTGGAGAGGTGGATGGTGTTGGTGGATGGAAAAGAGTGATTGAGGAGGAGGGTGGTCGTGGGAGAATGGTGGATGCGGAGAAAGTTAGGTTAGTGATTAACAATTGTTGTTCTATGGTTTTAATAGCAGTTTTAATTTCTAGACGATATTTTTTATGTATTCTGTCAAGTCTTGATTTTTTTTGACGAAAATCTTCACTTGGTACTTGATAACAAATGAAATACAAATTTTTTGTACCTTTGGGCAAAAAAAAAGTTAGGTGCCTTCGTGCAACTGAGGTTAAATGTTAGGGGTACTCGACAAAAAACCCTTTACTTTTTACACTATTTCGTTTTTCATTTTCATTTTTTTTTACTTTTATGTTTAAAATTTGGTTTTACTTATTATTTTATTTTGCCATTATTATTATTTTTAATATACTATTTGTTTACTTTATGATTTTTCAAATCTCTTTACTTTGAAGTCTTCGTATATTATCAAGCCCTATTGGATGCCCTAGAGACGGTTTCAGTTGATGATTCATGTCAGCCGACCCCAAATCATCTTGGGACTAAGGCTCCGATGTTGTTGTCGTTGTAATGTC
>JAIUZE010005573.1:0-38201 GCA_022085475.1 Heliosperma pusillum
TCTTAGATTGTATATTACTATACACTCTTTTATTTCCGTATTTATACGGGAGATATGTCTCCCGTCTTGTATATTTCTTTTGTATAATATTATTTCGTTTTGTAATGACCTTTTTATTTCGGACACCTTCAGTATGTATTTAAATTATTTTTTTTCTTTCCGCAAATTTGAGGGTGTCACAGCTTGGCTGCGGTAACTCTCTTTCAGATTCACCTTTAGTTCTTTAGTTAAAATTCCTGTGTTAAGCTGTGGAATTTAGACCAAAGTTCATATCCTTTTATTTCACCTGCTTTCATCTTGTCAAAAACCAAAGAAAATCATCACAAAAAAGAGCCTCAAGTTAGATTGTTTGTTCAAAAATCATTCATTGTTTGAGGTGTTGCTTCTCTGATTCTAAATAGCCCCTTAGGTTGTTTGTCTCAAGTTTGAATCCCTCAAAACATAAGATACCCCTATCATTATGCTGCACCTACTATATAGATGCTTCTGGATCCGCATCCGAGCCGCCTCCTTCAGAGAGGAGAGGCCGTAGCTGGTGGCCTTTGAGATGAGATGATAACAGGCTCCCCTTGTTTATACTAGCTTGGGGGAGGCTAGACATTTTGTAAGCTTTTATTTCTTTCTTTTTTTTTTAACATTTTTAGTTTTCTTTTTAGCCCCTTTTCCCATTAGAATTTCATCTTGTTTCTCTGTTCTATGTGCTACCAACCATTTCTCGGTTTGCTTCTGTTATAATTGCATGAACATTGAGGACAATGTGAAGTTTTAGCTTGGGGGAGGATTTGCATTTAGGACTTACTGCATTTAGTATTGCATTTAGATTTTTACTTTTCTCATTAGTTTATTTTCTTCTAATTTTCTTAGTTTATTTTTAGTTTTTATTGAAAAAAATAAAAAAAAACAAAAAAAATCGAAAAAATCAAATTCACAAAAAGAAAAGATCATTTCCATCTTACATTTCTCAATTTATAGTTTTTATAAGCTGATGTTTCATTATGTTATGAGGAATTATGAATTCATGGGGATGTCTTGTACACAGTAGGTAGAAAGTTGCATTTGGACTTAATTAAGCTTGATCTTGACTTTGGCAAGCTACTCATATTGTAAGGTAGAGCCTCCAGTGGTCGGTACATCTGAACCTGATCTTAATTTAGGAGTGAGTATTTTCTCCTTCTAGTCTGTGTCACATCAAAACACATAAGTATGGTTTTTATTCCCTTTTCAATAAGTATTACTATCATGATCTACATTTTGAAGCCATTCAATCTTGTGCACATTTCGCTTTGCTCAAAAACACCCTTCTTTCTAGCTACATTATATCATTGCCTACCCTTGTTGAGCTAGTAACTGACTATATGTGTAGGGGTGTTCTGTGCTTTTGCATTGTTCTGATAATGTCATCATTTAGTATGAACCTGCTATCTTGGGATTACTGATTCCCGTGTTTTTCAGAGAAAGGAAGTTTGAAAAAAGAAAAAATTGAAAAAAAAGAGCTTTGAAAAATGAAAAATGAAAGAGAAAAAGCTCAAAAGAAAAAAAAAAGAAAGAAAAAAGAAAAAGAGGAAAAACGCTTCCATGAAAAGAAAAGAAAGAAAAATTATTGGAAGTCGTAACTTGATTTGTCATGTTTAATAAGCCAATATGCTGCTTTTGGCTTTGACTATTGTTTATGGGAATTGGTATGATTTGGAATGAGTATCCACTACACATTTGGTTATTACTAGGTTGACTTAAAGCCCCACATGACCAAAATTGTTTGTCCACTTTCTTACCCAATTTTCCCAAGCTTCTTCTTTATTTCTCTAATGCTTCCTACATTACATTTTAATCATGATTAGTCTTACTTAATGATTTTGGATTATCTACCATACTAGACTGCGGGCACATTCTTATAAGTTTTAGATAGGAGAGTGTCACTTCAAATTTGAACCAATATTTCCTATTTCACAAAAATTTGAGTGAAGAGTGTACCGTGAGAGTCCATTGTCAAAAGATCATGCAAAAGCTGAAAAAGTCCAAAGAATATTTTCTATGCTGCGCCGTTATGTAAATCTCAACCATGATTCGCACTTTCCTTCGCCCTTGTTGTTCCGGGTTTATGATTCATCTACTTGTTAAGAGCTTATTTTTGAGATCTGTATGATAGATTGATCATTGTTTGCTACCCTTGTCCTGGTTATGATTGTTATGTTTGCTTGAGGACAAGCAAGGGTTTAGCTTGGGGGAGTTTGATAAGTGATATTTTGTACTAACTTATCCCCCGTTTTAGTTCGATTTCTACATGATTTAGGCACTTTGTTAAGTGATTAACGAGCTAATATTGCTATTCTAGTTGTTTTGCGTGCTTTGACTCGTTTTATAGGAAATGAAGCGGTTTTGCTATGTTTTCTTACTTTATGGAGCAAAGGCACTAGAATGCGAGTTTACAAGGAACCGATGATAGCAATTTCACGATTTGACTACGATTCCGCTACATCCTTCCTCGAATGGACTCATCTTGGACTTTGACTTTGTTTCACAAAGGAAAACATCAACCTAAGTCAAAGGAGGACTAGCCCAAGCCCAATTATGTGTTACATTGACCAAGACCAAGGCATATGATTCCGTGCCCAAAGACGAAATTGGAAGAGACGGAAAAATCCATCTAGGTTACATACACGATCGGGTATGTACCCAATCGGATTACCACATACCCGATCGTGTATGTTTGCTGATGGACGTCTCTTGGCTCTTCTTCTACCAAGCTTTAATGGAGTGTTTTAAGGCTTTGTCTAGGGTATGAATTTGGACGAAATGTAGCAGCCATGCAGCCCTATAAAAGCCAAGGATCACAACACAATTTAGACAACAACTCACAACCTAGAATTACATAATTAGCATACACATTATATATTTCTTTCATACAAGTTTTAGATTATAGTTTATGCAATTCTAGGCTAATTTTTACAGCAATTTCCTAGTACTTCTCTAGTGTTTCAATAAGCATTTGTCATTACATCGGGTTGGATATTTGTTCTTTATTTTCTTTCTTACATAATTTGCATTCCAAACTCGGTAATCTTTTATCCTTGATTTACTTATGCAGTTTTCATCATCATGAACTATAATCTTATTAGTCTTGTTTTCATATTATTGTTGTTAGGAAACCCGCATAAAAGTAATATAGTCAAAACCAAAATATTGTTTAAAATGTCACATTCTATTTTGCCTAATCATATAATAATCATCATAGAATTCATCACTAGAATCATTATTAATATAATCACCATAATCATTGTAGTACTTTTATTTCGTAGTTTAATTTTGTTCATCATTTTCCTCTTAATTTACTTAATCACATAAATTAGATATAACATTGTAAGATTATCATCATGTAAATACAATATATAAGATTGTAATATTGAAATGATTTACTAGTTAAAATGAATTAAAAGAAGAGTCGATACCAATAGAACCACCTAGTTTGTATCTTCCTTTTGTCGTGTCAAATTCTATAACTTTGTTTAGTGACCATAAACAAATGTTTGTATTAGTCAGTTTCCGTTTTAGAAACGAGAGTTGGGATAGGAATTAGGACTACCAATACGGGTTTAGGGACCTAACCAGGCTGAGAGGACGTTAGGACCCATTAAAAAGTCGGTACGAATCCGAGAAGAATATACCGCTACAAGGCTTAGACAATCGTAGTAATTCTAATGTTGGTATCAATAAAGCTTTTGAATCATTTGACATGAATTTCTCTTTCTCTATATCAATTTGATTAGATAGTTTATTTTACTGTTTTAGATAGTTTATTTTATTATTTTAGTTAGTTTACTTTATCGTCATTTTATTATTGTTCTTAGATAGTTTACTTTATTGTCATTAGCTAGTTTATTAGTTTAGTTAGGTAGCTTTTCAATATTGTCATTTTAATTATCGTTTTTAGTTAGATTTAAATATCATCACCTTTTTTTCCGTCAATTAGATTAGATTTATTTTTATTGCAATTTCCATACTCGTCATTTAAATATCGTCATTTACATAGTTGTCATTTTATTTCATGTTAGTAGTTTAGACAATCACCCTAAATGAATCGAACTTAAATGAAAATCACTCCATAGCAATTCATAGTTAACACGTACTTCCTGAGGATCGACACCCTACTTCCCTAATTACATTCCTTATGTTGTTAGCCTAAGTGTGGGTAATTATTTTTGCATCGGGCTCGCGACAGGTCCGGTCAATTCTAAATTCCTATAATTTTATATTATGGAATTAGGTTATGACCCGTAATTCATATACTATAGTTTCGTTATAATCCGTAAAATAATGACGAAATATACTGATATTTCTCACAATCCCCTTAACGCAAAGGGTATTTTTCTTGGTCAATCGTGGTAGTTGTCGATCATTTTCTTGAGAAATGTGGGGACATTCATATTAGCGGCCTCCATTGTGCCATTGGTCTAAGGTCTGTAAGGCGAGGAGTGATAATGCTTGATTTGTATTTGGCTAGCACTTGTTAAGTCTCAGCCTGTAAATGTGATCCACTATCACTGATTATTTCATGTGGCCAACCATATCGGCAGATGATATTGGTTTATATGAACTTTGCCACATTTTGAGCGTTGAGACTAGTGTAGGATGCTGCCTCGACCCATTTGGTGAAGTAATCGATATCTACCAAAATGAAGCATTAACCTCTTGTTCCGACTGGGGTTATTTTTCCAATGATGTCCATTCCCCAAGAAGAAAATGGCCAAGGTGATGTCATGGTGTAAAGCATCAAAGGAAAAACATGTTGCACATTCCCGAATATTTGGCAATTATGGCAGTGTCTGACATACTTAATACAATCTGACTCCATTGTCGTCCAGTAGAATCCAAAACGTGTGATTTTCTTTGCCATCATGGGTCGACTCATGTGGGGACCGCATTCTCTATCGTGAACCTCTTCCATTAGTTTTTGTGCCTCTGAACGATCAAGGTTAAGTAAGACGACACTAAGAGGTGTTCTTTTGTATAACTTTACTTGCATGAGGAGGTATTGAGAGGCTAATAGGCGTATAGTGTGTTGTCCCCTCTTATCTATTTCTGGTGGATATGTACCATTAAGCTTGAAGTTTAGAATCGCTTGGAACCAGGGTTCCTCTGAGTTTTCTTCTTCATCTAAAAGTTGGTGCACGTAGGCTAGTTCTGACCGTCGTTTGATGCATAAAGGCATTTCGATCATGTTGTCTGGCATATTGATCATGGCCGCAAGTTTCGCAAGAGCGTCTGCGAATTGATTTTCTTCTCGAGGTAGATGTAGATAAGTAAGTTGATTAAAGAATTGGACGACTTGATCTATTCTAGCCTGATAAGGTGCTAGACTTTCACTTCGAAATTTTCATGATCCTGTAACTTGGTTGATGATCAAGGAGGAGTCTCCATGAACCCGAAGATTTGTAATGTCTAAACTGACTACTGCTTGTATGCCAATGAGGCAAGCTTTGTATTCTGCCGCGTTGTTTGTCGCCTCGAAGTCGAGTTTGACAAATAGCATGGTATGCTCACCTTCAGGAGAAATGAGAAATACCGCCACTCTAAATCCTATTAAATTAGATGCACCATCAAAATAAAGGTCCCAGGAGTCGACACAAGTATGTAGTATGTCATCGTCTGGAAATGACCACATGTCTAACGTTTGAGCATCGTTGATAGGATTGTCTGCGAAAAACTCAGCAACGGTGCGTCCCTTTATGACTTTCAGAGGTACATATTTGAGATGGAACTCTGAGAGCATTAAGGTCCATCTAGCCAAACGTCCATTAAGGATAAGTTTCTCGAAAAGGTATTTGATAGGCTCCATTTTGGAGTACAATATGATGGAATAACTAAGCATGTAGTGGCGTAGCTTCTTTGTTGGCCACACAAGAGGGAGGCATGTCTTTTCGAGAGGTATGTATTTACACTCATATTCTAAGAACCTCTTACTAAGGTAGTAGATAGCTCCTTCTTCTTTTCCGATGGTCTGCGCGAGCATAGCCCTTATGGATGTCTTATGTGACCATGAGATATAAACTAAGAGGTTGATCTCGTTAAGGAGGCATTAACACTGGTGGTTTATCCAATATCTCTATAATTTTGTCAAATGCTTTTTGGAAGTCGTTATCCCACATGGTATGATCTGGTTTCTTTATCTTTTTGAAAATAGGTTCACAGATCATAGTGAGTTTCGATATGAACCGACTCACGTATTGTACCAGGCCTAGGAATCCTCTAACCTCCTTATTTGTTTGGGGTTGATTCATTTCGATTAAGGCTTTGATCTTGTATGGATCAATTTCTATTCCCCTATGGCTGACGACATATCCTAGAAGTTTGCCTGATATTACTCCGAATTGAACATTTCTAAGGATTGAGTCTCATGTTGTACTTGAGCAATTTGAGAAAGAATTTGTGAAGGTTTTTGATGTGTCTCTTCTTGTCTTTAGATTTAATAATCCTATCGTCTACGTACACCTCTACCTCTTTATGCATCATGTCGTGTAATAATGTGGACTCGACACGTTGGTACGTGGCTCCGGCATTAATTACCCCAAATGACATATGTAACACCCGCAAAAGTACCCTATTTTAATAATAAAAATATTTTTCCAGACACTTTTCAGCGAAATTTAGTTTTAATTTAGGATTTAATTTTCCGAGTCGAATTTAGAATTTCCGAGTTCGTATTTGGATTTTTCGCGAGATTTCAAGTAAAACCCGTCTTAAGTCGTCTTTGACTTTTTCTTGACTTTTCCACTTATACTCCCTCATACTACCTCCTAACCTAATTCATAGTCACACAAACACAACATTTCTTCCTCACTAAGAAACCAAAGAAAACCTTAACTCCATTTTGATCCAAGCTTAGAATCGTCATATCTCGCTCATTTCTTGCTCAAATTCACGTAAGTTCGTCTCATTCTTCCCCTCTTATCTTCCTCTATCCGTATTGATAATAAAATTACCGTCTTTCTCGCTTTTCAAACTTTCCGTCTTTCTCAAGGTGAAGTAAATTCATCTATTATTAACTATTTGTAGGTGGTGACCTCCAAGATCCCGACAAAGACTATTTCTTAATTGAAGAGGACCTTGACGCGGAGTAAAGACACATAAAGGTAACGGTGAAGGGTTACTCGATATCATTTACGTGTTTTCTATGTTAGAAATCATATTTAGAATATGATTAGTAAGCTTAGGAATTGTGTTATTGTTGATGATTGTTGTTAGTTGATGATTGTTGATGATGGTTATCGATTATTGGTAGTTGATAGTAGTTATTTTTGATAATTGAAAATGGATAATTAAGTATAGTTGTTCTCGGGTTGATGTTGTCCCAGCCGGGTGCCTGGCCGCCGGTCCCATTGGCCGGCTGGGAACTCACTGCACCGACCCTTTTTTCTTAAAATGATCATATCTCCTTCGTTACTTGCTTGTTTTGGGCTTGTGACCTATCGTTAAAACCGTAAGAGGATAAGCTATCACCTTAACTGGACCCTTGTTTTAGTTAGTTTGCATATCTGCATTTGCATTTGCATTTGCATATCTAGAACTCTAGTTATGACCGTTTTAAGTGGACCCTTGTTTTAGTTAGTTTCCAAACTTGCTTTTTGTGTGTAGAGGTGCTCCTGGCCGGGTGCCCGGCCGCCGGCCCCCTGACCGGCCTGGAACACGCTGCTCTTTCTTTGTGATTTTGTATTATGCTTGATGCGCGAGCCGAGGTACCGGCCGCCGGCCTCCAGACCGGCCTGCAACACGGCTGTGTTTTATTTCTTACAATTTCTAAAACTCATAATTTATAATAGTTTGCATGATTCGTTTATCGTATAATTTTACGTAGTGACTTATAATATTAATGTTTTGAATATATGATATTTCATTCGCTTGTATCACGTGTTTTGTGACGGTTTTTGGTATGTCCCACTTTGAGTCGGTTTTTACAAATGTTACGGCTTGAGCACTATTTTGTTATGTGCTTTGTACTCTCATTTCCTTGGCTACCTCCACGTTCGTAAGGCTGGAATGTCAGGATGGGGAGGTATCCTACTGCTTAATTACATGTGTTAGTGGGCATACGACGACGTTGTTGGGAGGTGAACGCTTTGCCTTGATCGACCCGGTCGTCAAATGTTGTGTACTTGCGAGGTGGTGTTATTTGCATATAGCGTACCGCTTGTTATGAGGCTTGTGCTCTTTTCTGCCTCTTTCGTGAATGTCGACCGAATTTGGGGTACTCGGCGTCTATGATTGACCGAGTCTTGGATGTGGAACGTCTTACCACATGTCGAATCGGAACACGTCTTATTCCGAGAGTCTGGCCAAGTTTAGACTAGGACCGTATTATTATCGTCGTCCTACCGGGAGGAAATGTGTCTACATAGGCGAAATGTAAGCATCGCGTATGAGTTCAGGGAAATGTGATCCCGTGGATGCCTTTTAATCATACTGGCCATGTATACGTTGCTAGTGCGTTTCATTTACCGTGAAAGAGGTCGTCATTGTATTGTATGTTTGGATGGATGATAATATGATGATATTTGATCATTGCATGACTTGGCATGGTTTGTTTGTCGAGTCTCAATCTTATCAAACTTATACCGCTAACGGTGAGATGCAAGCCCTAGTGAGCGTATTCGGTTGCCTAAGAGTGTCTTCCCCGAGTCTTTGTATAACATGACGGATTCGTATTTGTACTTCATATGCTCTTACTCTTATATATTGAATTGCCTATCTATTCTTATCGTATTTCACATGTATAACTATATATGCATGCTTCTACTTTGGTATTTCCTTCTATGTACGTTTAATGTGATATGGCTGGGAGAACCCGGAGTTACTCCCCACTGACTGTGGCACTCATGTTTTTTCATGGATGAACAGGTTGCTTGCTTGGATGGCTTTTTGCTATGGTATTTTGGGTTCGGGTGTGAGCTAGCGGGCGTTGTCCCTGGATTGAAACACCTCTAGACGATTTTAGCTAGTTGCTAATAACTTTGTCTTTTGTTAACACTTTGAGAGACTACGTCTCTTTGTTGTACTTCGTACTTAGTTTGTAAATATTGACACTCGTCGTATATTTCTTCTTGCATGTATAAAAGTTTTTAAAATACCGTATTTCCGCAAATTAATTCACCTGCTTGTATGTTTTATATTTCCGCATTCGTGTGGGTTGTCACAGTTGGTATCAGAGCTTTATCGCTCCCGACACACACACGTGAACCCTAACTTAAACTACTTGACCTTAAAATAATAAATGAGAGTTGGGTAGAAGTTAAGGATTTATTTGGTAGTCTATTTGTTTATGCTAATTGATAGGAGTAACTCAATTTGTTTTTGTTTCTTATGAAGATGGTTAGACCACGAATGGTAGAGAATGTCATGTTGGAAGCTCTTACTCAAGTATTGAGAAATCAGCAAGATGCAGCTTTAGCTCATGCCAACAAAGTTCCCCCTCGAAGGGAAGATAACCATCAAGGTGGCTACGCATGGGTAGCTGGACAAATAGCTAGAAGTAAGATTGTACCATATGGTGGAGAGCCGGACCCTACGGAGTTATCCGATTGGTTCCGTGAGATGGAGAAGCGGTTCGATCTATACCAAGTCCGAGAAGAGGACAAGGTGAGGATCGCAAAGCTCTTCCTTGTGAGGGAAGCTGACAATTGGTGGGCTATCACTAGTGCCACCGTTACTCTCGAAGATGACTTCAACTGGGCTTGTTTCAAAGCTCTAGTGGAAGGTAGATTCTATCCTAAAGAGCTTAAGCAACAAAGGCTCAAGGAGTTCATAGACTTTAAGCAAGGCAACTTGTCAGCTCAGGACTTCACTACGGAGTTCAATAAGCTTGCTCATTTTGCTCCGAGGCTTATCCGAGATGACGAGGACCGAGCCTTGTATTACCGCAACAAGCTGAGTGCCGTTCTTCAAAGTAAAGTGAGAAGGAATACTACTTCCTTTGGGGATCTTTATGATGATGCTTTGTGGGCCGAGAATTCAATGAAGGCTATTAGGGATGAAGCTATGATGAAGAATCCCTCTCCTTCCCCCTCTTTCAATCCAAGGTCAAACTTCCATGACAAAAGACCTTTATCTCCCTCTTCTTCTAATAAATATGCTATCAAGAGGCGTTTCAATGCTCCCTCAAACTCCAATGCAAGAACACTTGCTCCTTATCACCCTCAAGCTCAAGGACGAATGTGTGACGGTTGTAGGAAACCCGTTCACCCCGGAGTTGGATGCTATGATAGGCCCCTCTTTTGTTTTCTTTGCAAGAAGTCAGGTCATCGCTTTCGTGAATGCCCCGATTGTCAAACTCCCGCACCCGGTGCCAGAACTAAAGGATCCATTTACGTACTCAGCCGAGCCGAAGCTAATGCTCACCCGGAGATCGTTACTGGTAGGTTCACTTCCTTAGAGTAACCTCGTTTTCTTTTTCCGCCTTCGTCTTTTCCATCATATTGCAGTATTTTGATGATGCCTCCTAGTGTTCCTTGTATCATATCCGTAATTCCCCTACTCTCTTGTGAGATGGTTTTCTTATTAGCTAATGTGAGAGGTTAGTAGATGGGTTTTGATGCAGTTTTCAAATATGGTAACTACCCGCCCTATTGAGCTAGTTCCATGTTTAGTTGATTATAAGAAATTGTGGATAAACTTAGGGTGAAACTCTCTTGTTGGTTTTTGGACTATGGAGTTTGATGTTGCAATATCATTTTGAGGATCGAACTAAGCGTAGGAGAGTTGTTGTTGTTGAGGATTATAGTGGTGGCTTTAGACGTTACTTAGGAATTTATTGTCTTTAAATGTTGGACCCTATCAGGAATGTTTACCTTGTGAAAATTTGATTTGGTGACCAATCTTGAGGAATATTTACATAAGCGAAGACCGGTACGTTTTGAGTTCGATGAGCTAGATGATTTGATTAATTGACGTATCGCCATATGTTTGGCAATATGTATGATTTGTAATTGGTACTCATTCTTTGCTTGAGATTTTGCGATTTGATTTCGAGGATGAAAAAGTCCATTGTAAATTTAGGATAATGAGTTTGAAGTAATTTGAATCAAGGGATTTTTATGGTGAGTCTCTTTTATCTTGTGGATTGTTAGTTGTGGAGTCTACCGTGCCGATGTACTTAGGTAAATATATTGGATTTGAATAATTGGGATTTGTTGTTCGAAGTTTCATGTTTATGAAATATTTTCGTAGGAATCTAATGATCGAGAATGTTGAGGATAAATTGCACTCTCTTGAGGACTAGTTTGTTCGTGAAGTTAATGATGTCGAGTTGCGAGCGACGTTTGAATTATCATAGATGAAAGATAGGTTTGGAGTTCATTTCTCTCTTTTCCCTCAAATTGATCCGTACTCCTTCTACTACTCCTCAATCCTTCCCCTTTTTGGTCCATTTTGCTCGTTGGACGTGCCTCTTAGTATTGCAATTTGTGATTTCGATGTTCGAGTCGCTCTATGTACGTGTAATGTATTGCTATTTTGATTTTATCTTTGAGAAAATCTCCAAATTTCCATATTGCTTTCCTAATTTAAATTTTCAAAGAAGTTTAAAGATGGATTTTGTACCCTCTTTTTGGAGAAAATGGATTTCTTTTTCTTTTATATCTTGATTTTTGCGTTTGGTTGGATGTTTGGACTTGTTATTGGAGATGTCTAGTGACTAGTCCTGCACTTACTAGCGTTTGTTTGATTTTCGGGTTCACTTTTTCGTCATTGATTTGATTTTGATAGCTAGAGTTCTCGTCCGCGACGGGTACTCTTGTGATTTGTAAATAAAGTTTCGCACTTATGAAAAATCTCCTTATACCGTTTTCGAGAAGAACCTTGTTACATAAATTTTCCCCTTATAAGTTCTCCTATTAATTTTAAAAACCGATTCTTGTCCTTGATACTTTTGTTTTCTACTCTCAAGTTTCGAGGACGAAACTTTTTAAAAGGTGGGGTGATTGTAACACCCGCAAATGTACCCTATTTTAATAATAAAAATATTTTTCCGGACACTTTTCAGCGAAATTTAGTTTTAATTTAGGATTTAATTTTCCGAGTCGAATTTACAATTTCCGAGTTCGTAATTGGATTTTTCGCGAGATTTTAAGTAAAACCCGTCTTAAGTCGTCTTTGACTTTTTCCTGACTTTTCCACTTATACTCCCTCATACTACCTCCTAACCTAATTCATACTCACACAAACACAACATTTCTTCCTCACTAAGAAACCAAAGAAAACCTTGCCTCCATTTTGATCCAAGCTTAGAATCGTCATATCTTGCTCATTTCTTGCTCAAATTCACGTAAGTTCGTCTCATTCTTCCCCTCTTATCTTCCTCTATCCGTATTGATAATAAAATTACCGTCTTTCTCGCTTTTCAAACTTTCCGTCTTTCTCAAGGTGAAGTAAATTCATCTATTATTAACTATTTGTAGGTGGTGACCTCCAAGATCCCGACAAAGACTATTTCTTAATTGAAGAGGACCTTGACGGGGAGTAAAGACGCATAAAGGTAACGGTGAAGGGTTACTCGATATCATTTACGTGTTTTACGTGTTTTCTATGCTTCTAATATAAATACTCCATTGATCTCAAACATTCAATAAGAGTTTTATTCATATTTAAGAAAATTTTAGAAATTGATTTTAAACAAATTTGGAGCAAAATATTTATTATTTTTATTGTTTATTTCGAAAAAAGTCAAGCATCAATCTTTGTCAATCACTCTAGTGAAATACGTTATTGGATAATAGTACATCACATAATCTTACTTATTCTTTAACGAGAATATTTGTGAGTTATATTGTACATTCATATTAACGTAAGATAGTATACAGTATTTAGTGATACACAATCTGAGTTATAATCATAGTTGATTATACGAGTGGGTTAATAATTTTTGTAATCGTAGAGAGGTACTAAGAATTATTAATCGAGAATAGTGGACGTAGATTTCGATTTGTGAAACCGAACCACTTCAAATATCTTTTGTGTTCGTCTGTATTTCTTTATTTCATTACTCGCATAACTCATTGATAAATTAATTGGTTGATTTTACTCAATATATAAAATCAAATAATTAATTATACAACATATAAATTGAAAAAGTGGGGCTAATTTTTAATACTCAAGTCACCCCCCCTCTTTTGTATTCGATCAATAGACTCTACAATTGGTATCAGAGCCTCATGCTCTTGATTGCCTTACTGCAAGGAGTCTGATCCTTTTATCTTTTTGATTATTTATTTTCCGCTGCATTTATTTTAATGGATTCCAAATACCTAAAGTGTCCCGGATTCAATGGGAAGAAGTATGGTTTATGGAAAAAAAAATGATGATCCATTAAATTAAGGGTAACAACTGGGAGTGATGGCTAATCATTAAGAATGGTCCGAATAAGATCATTCTTGCATCTATTACTGGCACTTCCACCGAAAAGAAGGAAGAGGACTATGTTGAGGCGGATTATAAGAAAACTGAGAAAAACACAAAAGCTATTAGTCTGTTGCAAAACGGCATGACTGCTAGCGAGTTTGATTGATTCTCATCTAGTTCATCTACCAAGGAAATATGGGACGGTTTAGAGTTCGCGTATGAGGGTACCACTGTTGTAAAAAAGCAACGTATTGCACTGTTAATGTGAAAATACGAATTGTTCTCTATAGAGCAAAATGAAACGCTTGATAGCATGACCAATCGCTTCTCTAGTATCGTCAATGAATTGAAAAATCTAGGAAAAACTTTTGACTTCGAGGAAATTGCTAGAAAGATCCTTAGGAGTATGTCCAAACGATTAAGACCTAAGGTGACAGTAATAGAGGAGTGTAAGGACCTATATAATCTATCATATCATGAGCTACTCGGAACCCTAATGGCTCATGGGATTACCCTTGATGAGGATGACGCCGATGCTAGTAATAGCAACAAAATGGCCTTACAAGCTAAGTCCAGCGAAAAACAAAATTCAGACATGAGGATAAAATAGTGTTATTTGCTAAGCGTTTTAAGAAAAAATTATGTCACGTGTGAAGAAGCTCGTTGACAATGGGGCTATCTCCCCATTTGACTATGAATCTTTTGGTACGTGTGAATCATGTCTCATAGGCAAAATGACTCGAATTTCCTTCAAAGGTGTTGGAATGCGCGTTGCTGACCTATTAGGACTCATACATACTAATGTGTGTGGACCTATGTCAATCAACGCTAGAGATGGCTATAGATATTTTTTCACTTTCACGGACGATTTGAGTAGATATGGATATGTCTACTTAATGAAGCATAAAAGTGAGTCCTTTGACAAGTTCAAGGAATTCCAGAATAAGGTTGAAAACCAACTGGATAGAAAGATTAAAGCACTACGTTCAGATCGTGGTGGCGAATATCTTTCGAATGAGTTTGATCAACACCTCAAAGAGTGTGGTGTAGTACTACAGTAACTCCACCTGAACACACAATTGAATGGTGGGTCCCGAACGGAGAAAATCGGGGAAACATTACTTTGAGATGTTCGATCAGGATTGAGGACACGGTTGTAACTGATTCATTGTGGGGTTATGCTCTTTTGTCAGCTGCTCTAATACTTAACCG
This sequence comes from Heliosperma pusillum, assembly GCA_022085475.1. Taxonomy (NCBI): domain Eukaryota; kingdom Viridiplantae; phylum Streptophyta; class Magnoliopsida; order Caryophyllales; family Caryophyllaceae; genus Heliosperma; species Heliosperma pusillum. Next base: position 14,596 of record JAIUZE010005573.1, read on the forward strand.
AAGTCCGTCTAAAGCTGTAGACAAGACTCCATATGAATTATGGAAGGGAACGGTCCCTAACTTGTCCTTTATTTGGGTTTGGGGCTGCGAGGCTTATGTCAAGTGGAGACCTGACGATAAGCTCGGCCCACGATCGGTTAAGACATACTTTATTGGTTATCCAAAAAGGATGTTTGGTTATTACTTTTACTCGCCTACCGAACATCGAGTTTTTGTTGCGGCTAGTGCGACGTTCTTAGAGAAAGAGTTTCTCGAGAATAGGACAAGTAATGGAACCTTCGATTTGTCGGAGATTCCAGAACCAACAACCGAGCAACGAATGGAGGAAACTGTTCCTTCATCATCGGCTGCGGTTAATATTCCTTTGGAACCTAGGAGGTTGGGTAGACACTCTATTCCTCCAGACAGATACATTGGTATGGTCGAGGAGAATGAGAGAGATGACGTTTTACTCCTAGAGAGTAACGAACCCGCTACCTATAAAGGTGCCATGACCTGTTCCGACTCTAACCTATGGCTTGAAGCCATGCAATCCGAGATGGACTCTATGTATGAGAATAACGTATGGGATCTGGTTGACTTACCTGATAAGGTTCGGCCTCTTCAGTGCAAATGGCTTTATAAAATAAAGCATTCTGTAGAAGGACAACCAGATACCTACAAGGCACGACTAGTGGCAAAGGTTTTTCACTCACTGCAAGGATTGCACTATGAATGACATTTTTGCACCCGTATGTATGCTGCTTCCATTCGGATATCACGATTGCCGCTTTTCATGACTATGAAATTTGGCAGATGGATTTGAAAACCGCCTTCTTAAACGGTTATTTGGAGGAGGAATTGTACATGGTACAACCCGAAGGTTTCATTGATCCTAAAAATCCTAAGAAAGTTTGCAAGCTTAAGTGTTCCATTTATGGACTTAAGCAAGCTTCTCGGAGTTGGAATCATCGTTTCGACCAGGTGATAAAAGAGAATGGATTTACTCGATCGGTCGAGGAACCATGCTTATTTATCAAGTCGAGTGGGAGCAAGATTGTCTTCCTAATATTGTATGTCGATGACATACTCTTGATTGGGAATGACATACCTCTCTTAACTTCGGTAAAAGTTTGGTTAAAGAACCATTTCCAGATGAAAGATCTGGGCAAGGCACAAAGAATTTTGGGGATCCGTATCTACAGAGATAGATCACGACGATGTTATTCCCTCAGTCAAGGAGTCTTATATAGATAAGATTCTTGAGAGGTTTAGCATGACCAACTCCAAGAAGGGGAACCTTCCAATGATTTCTGGGATGCAGTTGAGTAAAGCTCAGGCACCAAAGACATCGGAAGAGGTCGAGCGCATGAGTCGGGTTCCTTATGCATCAGATATAGGATCGATCATGTATGCCATGATATGCACACGTCCTGACGTGGCATATGCATTGAGTATGACGAGTCGGTACCAAGGCAATCAAGGTGAAACACACTGGATGGCTGTTAAGAATATCCTTAAGTACCTACGGAGGACTAAGGATTGGGTATTGACTGATGGAGGTGACACTGAGCTATGCGCAATCGGTTAAGCAGATGCTAGCTTCCAAACGGATCGAGATGACTCGAAATCTCAGTCTGGATTCGTTTTTACTCTTAATGGCGCTGCGGTCAGCTGGAAAAGCTCCAAACAAAGTGTTATAGCAGATTCTACGACTGAGTCCGAGTACTATGCTGCTTCAGAGGCTGCGAAAGAAGCTATATGGATGCATCAGTTCTTACAAGGACTAACTGTAGTTCCTAGTTCGGATGACCCGATCACCATCTATTGTGATAATAGAGGTACTTGTGGGAAAATATCCGTATACTTCCCTTTAAATCATACAGGATTATAATGAAATTAAGATTATATGATTAATAGTCATAAACGAAAATGCATAAAAACGAGAGATTAGAAATAACCTTTAGTCCTTGCTTTAAAGGCCTAAGAACAATATCAAAATAATGATATATCCTAATCGTAGCACCCAAGATAGAATGAGAAATGCCCTTTAATTTGCTAGAATATTTTTGTCAAAAGTTACTGTTAACTTTTAATTTTGTGAGATGTTAAGATGGAGGCACAAGTGAGAATCAATTAGGGTTAGAATTTTTCCTCACCTCTTCATGTCTCACGGCACATTAGGGTTTTTTATGAGGAGATTTTTCTCCTCAAAATAACTACCCATTGACCGAAAATTCCAGAGTGAATCTGGACTTTATTTCGGTTAAATTCGCTTTAATATATAATGTGTATCATTATTATAAATGTCATTTGTGTTGTCATGTATTAATATGTCCATACAACATTTTGTAGTCGATACATTAATACCGGTCTGACAACATCTAATATGACAATCGTATAATATATACGTTAATTATAATTATCGGTATAATTATAATTTGCTAATTCAATATAACATTTTATATTCAATTTACGAATTAACATTTTAATTCGCATAAGCTTACATTATATATATGCTGATTAAATACAACAGTTTATATTTAATTACGAATTACTTTTAATTCGTCTCAGCTTATATTATTTAATCGTTATTAAATAATTGTCTCATCATCACATTGACTAACCTTTTAGTCAATGAAGAGTATGTCATCGACATACAATATCAAGAATACAATCTTACTCCCACTCGACTTGAGATACAAGCATGGTTCGTCGACCGATCGAGTGAAACCATTCTCTTTTATCACCTGGTCGAAACGATGATTCCAACTCCGAGAAGCTTGCTTAAGTCCATAAATGGAACGCTTAAGCCTGCACACTTTCTTAGGATTTTTAGGATCAATGAAACCTTCGGGTTGTACCATGTACAATTCCTCCTCCAAATAACCGTTTAAGAAGACGGTTTTCACATCCATCTACCAAGGGCCATTCCCATCTTCCCATGGTAACCAATATATTCTAGTAGCAGTAGACTATTTCTCCAAATGGGTGGAAGCCATTGCCACTCCCACTTGCGATGCCAAAGCAGTTGTTAAACTGTTTTAGAAGATCATTTTCCCACGATTTGGGGTTCCTCGTGCTCTCATTAGCGACGGAGGAAAGCATTTTAATGAACGACATCTTAACTCTTTTTTGAAGAAATATGGCGTTACACATCGTCGGGGGTTAAGTTATCATCCGCAGACAAGTGGAGATTAAGTCTATCCTTAAGAAAGTTGTGAGTAAATCCAGGAACGATTGGAGTCGTAAGCTCGATGACACCTTATGGGCTTACAGAACTGCTTTTAAGACTCCAATCGGTGCTTCTCCATACCGGTTAGTCTATGGCAAGGCATGCCATCTACCGGTTGAACTTGAGTATAAGGCTATGTGGGCCATTAAAAAGCTTAATATGGATCTCTCACTGGCGGGTGAGAAACGACTTATGCAATTGAACGAGCTCGATGAATTTCGACTGCATGCCTATGGTAATGCTCAGGTTTACAAGGAAAAGACTAAGAAATGGCACGACAAGCATATCCTACAGCGGGAATTTAAAGTTGGCAATAAAGTATTATTATTTAACTCCCATTTGCGTTTGTTTCCAGGTAAACTCAAGTACAGATGGTCAGGACCGTTCACAGTTACCGAGGTGAACAAGTTTGGGTCGGTTACGCTACAAACCGACAAGGGTGAAACCTTCAAAGTCAATGGTCAACGCTTGAAGATCTATTATGATGGAGCATTTATAGGAGTGATAGAGGTCGTCGACCTTTTCACTCTTGATAAATCACCATGACTTTAAGGTAACACGGTCGTGCGGGACCGATATAAACCAGCGCTAACCGGGAGGCAACCCGACATTTACTTGTACTTCATTTGTAAATGTTATTTCGATTAGCTTAGTTATTAAATGTTATAGTTAAATTAGATTTAGTTTGGACAGTTAATATAGTTGTGCTTTATTGAGTGCGCTGAGGGAGCAATCTTACAATTTTATTGAGTGTTTGCAGCTAATACAATTGGAAGTCGCTTTAATAATGATGAACGAAAAGAAAAGAAAGGAGGAAAGAAAAGAAAACGAGGAAAACATGGAATTTCTAGGTTGCTCGATCGAGTAAACCTGGCGCTCGATCGAGTTAGACATGCAAACAAATCAGCCGAATCGAGCAGCCCTTCAAAAAACTGGAAATTTTAGGTTGCTCGATCGAGCAGACTACCCTTACTCGATCGAGTCGACCGGTCTGCACCGGTCCCGAGGCCCTAAAAACAGGTTATCCCCAATTTTTTATTCATTCTCTTCATTATTTCGTCACTTTGCTTCTCCCTCACCATTCCTCTCTCAAATTAACTCCTTCAAACTCACTCAAATCATCAATTAATCATTATACTAGCATCAACAATCATCATTCTACCTATTTTAGGTGCAATTTGTGAAGAAATTGGTATTTTTGCTCCCTTATTTTGCCCAAAACGTGATTTAGGGTTTGCTTCTTATTTCTTCAATTTTGTGCTTCTAATTCATTGTTTGTTGCTTCCTTGCTTCGTTCTTTAGTAATTAATCACTCTTGCATTACTAATTGCTCCGTCTTTCTTGCGTTTTAGACTCAAAATTTGATCTTTTCGAATTAGGGTTTGCTAAATCTGTCTTTTGAGCTTATAGTTGTGTTTGTGTGTTTTATTTACTTCAATTTGTAATGTCTAGACAATTAGGAACTAGCAAGCGTCGTAGAGAACCCCGTCTAATCCGACAACCCGAAATAGAAGCGATTCCTAGTAATCCCACTTACCCTTGGATCGTTTTCAGCATACAAGAGCAACATGGTCGCTTTGCTATGCTTATGGGTCGTCCTATGGACCTTACTCGTTGTGTGTGCCCCACCGTTCTCCGTGCCCTCGGTTTTGGTAATGCTATTTTTGATATGTTTGACTGATTTGGGTTTGGTGGGCTATATTCCCTTAACGAGCTTTCTTATCGACCACTGACCCTTGAATTTTTCAGTTCCTATGATTGGGACGAGACAAATAAACGTGTGTCTTTTCGATTGCTCAATAGGGATTTTGTGTTATCGTATGCTGAATTAGCTAATCATTTGGGTCTTTCTCTTGGTAATGATGATGCTTTTGTTGCTATTCCTTCCGGCTTTCAAGCCGTTGATTATTTTACTCTCTTTACTGGTCTTCCTGATGCGTGTGTTAATGCTATGGCGGTCAATGATGTGCAACATCCTTATCTAAGGTTGTTTTTCCGTTTCTTTAGCCTCCTTTTGTTTGCTAGGAAGAACCTCGGTAAACTGAATTCTCATGAGGTCTTATTACTTGCATCTACCCTCAACCCCAAGCATGAGAATGATTTTTATTTTGACCCGGTCAGTTTTGTGTGCTATGCTTTCTGGAGAGTCAATTCCCCCACCCAACATTCTTTAGATTGTGGTGCTTTAGTCACTAGGTTGGCTAGGCGACTTGCTGGGTTTGGGGGAGACCGTCGTTACACACCAATGACCCGGATTCATGCCCCTAGGGTCGACGAGGAGTACTTACGCCACACACTTTGCTGGATTAATGCGTTAGGAAACGCTCGATTTCAGTAGCGAGTGCGGGGGTCCCAGTGGATAGCTCTTCCCGACAGGGATAACCGTCTCCCTTCTACGGAGCGGTTGTCTACCCATGATCTTGAGACTGGACCTACCCCTCCCCCTCGTTCTTATGTGGTTCCACATGAGCTTGTTTTTGCCTTGACCGAGACCCGTCGACCTTGTCGGCGGATCGCTCCTTCTTTTTCTACTCAGGCCACCACCACCCCCACCCCGAATCCCGACTATACACCCACCCCCACCCCGTACCTTTACCCTAAACCTGCTTATACCTATGATCTGGCTTTGGAGAGGGAGATTAGGATTCACCAAGGCATTAATAATGACTTGGTGATGAGGGGACTTTGGTAGAACCTCATGCGGACCGATCTTAATGCCACTGCTGGTTGGACTCCGCCGAGCTACTACCGAGGTCCGGGTGACGAGAGTGGTGTGTTTGATAATTATGGGGTGACTCGTCAGCAGTTTTCTCAGGAGTTTAGTCACGATTATGGTTGCCTGGGTCGTCCGTGGTACACCCCTATCCGACCGGATGCTCCAGTTGGCGGTTTTGGTGAGCCATTTCGGGCCTCTTCTTATGGTGCTGCTTAGAGGGGTGATGATGATGATGATGATGATGATGGTGATGATGAGCAGTAGTGACAGCTGGTCACTATGCCCCCATTTTGCAGCTGGTTTGGGGGAGACTATGTTTATAACGCTGGTATTATCTATCCTTGTACTTTCTTTTATTGTATTATCTTTTAGTTATCTCCTCTTTTCCCTTTGTTAGTTGTGTCCTTTAGGTTGCTGATGTTGGTTGTTGTGTGATTGTTATGTTGTTAGCGTCACACTGAGGACACTGTGACATTTAGGTTTGGGGGAGCGTCTATATTTATGTTGTATGTTTATTTCCGTTGTTTGTTTATTTAAAAAAAAAAATTCAAAAAAATTTACAAAATCCAAAAACATGTTTTTATTTTATTAGGTCGAGTCTTGGTGAAGTTGAATAACAATGATGATAATTTGCATTGTTTCTGCATTTGAATCCCAAATAAGTTATCCATGTACATTGTTTTGATTTACTATTTTTGAAAACAAAGCTCATAGTACAAGTCTTGACCGTTTTTGACATACCTTATGCTAATTAGATTTGGCCATTTTTGTTGGTAAATCACTTAAAATTCTGAGGTCTATAGAGCTTCATATGCCAGGAACATCAATAAACTGGTCTCATTGTCTTTAGGCTTGAGTGTGGTACTCCTTGTGGAATGTGTAACATCAAATTGCATAAGTGTGACATTCGTTTCTTGATACTATACGCGTTCGTCTGATAAGTGCATGAGGAAAGGCGGTTCTTTTTGTTCAAATAAGCCTCACATAGCCAAAAAGACTTGATTTTATACCCTTATTATTGAGTTCTTTATGTTTAGCCAATTTGAGCCTTTTGTAGCCTGTTTTATAACCTATCTAATAGCTACATTCCTAGAATTTGCCTACCTTATCAGGACAGTCGCAGTTGCATATTTTTTCTTATCTATTTGTCTACTATGGTCGGGTTTTCAAAAAGAATATCAAATGGGTGTAGCAAGTATGTTGACAATTGTGTCATTTATTCCCTTTGTTGAAAGATGTTGTGAAGCAAAAGAAGAAAGAAAAAAAAAAGATTTGAAAAGAAAAAAAAAAGGAAAAAAAAGGAAAAAAGAAAAAAATATGTTGCTTCATTGAATTATTCAAGGGATAATGAAAGGGAATATACTAGAGTCTAATGCATATTTAGAGAGCAATATCGATCTCTCTCTCTTGTGTTGTCAAAGTTTAAGATGATTTCTCTAGTCGGTGTTGGTTTGTGCTAATCTTGTAGATTTGTTTTGATAAGTGTCGCTGTGACTACCGGTCTTAGCCCCACATTCCCAAACGTGCCTTGGCACAATCCATTTCTATACCTTCACCCATTAGCTTCCCTTTTTTGTCCTGATTCATGTACGTTATAGTGAATGCGTATTAGTTGGGGAAATTACTATCACATTAGAATGCATGCATGTTTCATAAGTTGAGTGAGTGTTTCTATTTCTTTCTATCTTTACAAAACTCACCCTTACATAAAACTTATGAGTTCATGAGTGAATCCGCGAGAATCCGACAAATTGAGCCTTGCAAGATTGAAAGGTATTTGGTCTTTGTCTATACTACGGTATCATGTAAAATCTTGGAATATGAGTTGCGTTTTATACTTTCCCGTACCTTTGAATTTGTTTTATTGGTGCAACTTGGTCATTACTTTGTTATACATATGGATAGCTCGGGATTTGTATGTGCATTAACATTAGCTTTGAGTTTTTCATTCACCATTTGTATGTTTGTCCTTGTATAGTGTTGAGTGCTTTGCTTTGGGACAAGCAAAGGATTGGTTTGGGGGAGTTTGATGATCATTATTTATACACATATTTTATGCTTCCCTTAGACACATATAACTCGATTTACCGTCTTTCCTTGCTTATTCTTATGCTATTTTAGCTAGAATATCGATTCTGCCGCTTCTATTATGTTTTAATGCATATTAGATGCATTTGGAGCCTTTTGAGTAGATATGAAACATGGCGGAGTCGGATTGTAGAAGGTGAGGCACGGAAATCGAGAACGAAAGAGAAGGAATGAAGAAAATCGAAGAAACAAGCCATTTTGAAGGGATGCTCGACCGGGCACCCTACATTGCTCGACCGAGTCGTGGTCATGGCTGCTCGATCGAGCAGAAGCCTCTTGCTCGATCGAGCAACCTATAATTTTGACGGCTTTTCGTATTTTCCTAAACTAGTTAATCTAATTTATTAGATTTGTATTATAAAAGGAAAGCTCGTCTTTCACAATTAGCTATGCTTTTTTTTATCTAATACTAGAAACCCTAAATTAGTTTACTCTGCCTCTGGATTTTATTCATCAAGATGATAGTCTTTAGTTCAAGCTTGTAATCGGTATTCTTCAATCTTCCTTTGTTATTCAGTTAATTACCTTCTAGTTCTTTAATTATTCTTTGTTACTCCTTTCATTGTTGTTAATTATGTTTGCTTTATTTATTATCGCTGTTATTAATATCGTTATGAGTAGCTAAATTCCTTTCTAGGGTTGAAAGGGGATCTAGGATTGTTAGAAGGGGTAGATTAATTAATTGAATTGCAATTGCATGGTTATTGTTTGATTATCGTTTTAATTCTAGTTGTTTGATTACTGGCCAGGATTAATTAAGTAGTCTCGCGAATTAGGATTGACACCGACCGGGTTAAGACTAAGATAGGCTACGATAATTGAATAGAACTCGTTTAATGATAGAGATCGCATGTTGAATTGTAGATCTAAAGGGCATAATTGAATCGACCGATCTTGCGACCTTAGATAACTTTATTGCATGATAGTTAATTTCATCCCTATCTCTAAATAATAATCCTAGTGAACCTGAGACCCTAGACTTTTAATCTTATTGTTTTCAACCTTTATATTATTAGTTGTTATTGTTTATTATTAGTTGTTATTGTTTGCTATTAGTTATTGTTATTGATTGCTTTTAGACTAGAAACTCAATCTCAAAACCCCGAAATTGTTACTATAGAGACAAACCTAGTTTAACATATTAGAATACTACCGCCTCCCTATGGATTCGATACCTTGCTTACCGCTGACTATTAGTTAGTTGTGATTTAGGTTTACATTGATTAAGGAGACGCGACTTTACCCTTATCAAGGCATCACTATATACTTCTAATCCATCAATGTCATTTGGTTGTGTAAGAATAGGGGCAGAGGTGAGTCTATTTTTCAGTTCATAAAATGCTTCTTCGCATTTTTCATCCCATACAAATTTGGTGCTCTTTCTGATAAGATTTGTAAGTGGTTGGGTTATTTTTGAAAAATCCTTCACAAAACGACGATAATATCTTGCTAATCCCAAAAAGCTACGTACTTCCGCTACATTCTTGAGTACATGCCATTTGGTAATTGCCTCAATCTTTTGAGGGTCCACTTGTACTCCTTTTTCTGATACAACATTACCTAAGAAACATATTTCTTTTAACCAAAATGCACATTTCTCAAATTTGGTATACAACTCATTTTTTCTTAAGGTTTCCAAAACTACCCTTAAGTGATGAAAATGTTCTTTCTCATCTTTAGAATATATTAAAATGTCATCAATAAAAATAATGACAAATTTGTCCAAATAAGGTCTAAAAACTCTATTCATAAGGTACATAAAAACTGCAGGAGCATTTGTGAGTCCATAAGGCATAACCTTAAACTCGTAATGTCCATAACGAGTTCTAAAAGCTGTTTTAGGGATGTCATCTGGTTTTATCCTTAATTGGTGATACCCACAACAAAGATCTATTTTTGAGTAAATAACACATCCTTCTAATTGATAAAAAAGATCATCTATCCGAGGTATGGGATACTTATTCTTTATAGTGACCTTATTAAGCTCTCAATAATTTATACATAAACGCAAACTTCCATCTTTCTTTTTAACAAAAAGCACTAGTGCTCCCCAAGGTGATGTACTAGGTTTTATGTACCCTTTTTCTAATAGTTCATCTAGTTGAGTTTTCAATTCCTTTAATTCAGCAGGTGCCGTTCTATAGAAGATTTAGAAATGGGTGCACAACCTGGCATCAGTTCAATTGTAAAATCTACTTCTCTATATGGTGGCATTCCTGGTATTTCTTCAGGAAAAACATCTAGAAATTCATTGACTACCGGAATACTGGTTAGATTTGGTTTTGCCTATAAATTGCTACATACATCACATAAGTATCCCTTATACCCTTGTCGTAATAATTTAAGGGCTTTTAAAAAAGATATAATCCTATTGTTGCAGTTGGTTTTGTGGCTCTGAAATAGTATCTCATTCCCATTCGGTTTTGTAATAGTTAATGATTTCTCATGACAATTTACCATTACATGGTTCTTACTAAGCCAATTCATTCCTAATACAACATCAAAATCTTGTAGATCAAACTGGACTAGATCGGCTAGGAAGTAATTTGCTTCTATGGTCAAAATATAGTCTTTATACCAAATAGGGCATGAAATGTTCTCCCCGGTAGGTAATCCAACTGAAAGTGTTAATTTATGATTATGAGGTGACAGTTTCAACTTTTCACTTAAAGATCAAGATATAAATGAATTGGATGCCCCAGTATCAAATAAAACATTAACGGGATTAGAGTTAAGAAAAATGTTACCCGTAACCACGTCTTCTGAAGTCTCCATTTCCTGGGAGTTCATCACAAACACACGCCCCTGAGTTGGTCCTTGTGTTTTAGGCTGAGGTGTCGATATTTTTGTAGCAGGAGTGGAGTTAGGCATAGGGGCACTTCCTGGGACAGTCGAACGAGTCATTGGGCAGTTATATTTCATATGGTTTGGACTTCCACATATATAACATCGTGGCCTAATCAATCTACACTGGGAGGTCGGATGATTAGTACGACCACACATTGAGCACGGCGGGGTTAGGTTTCTTTCATGGGACGAGTTAAAAAGGTTATTTCCAAATCCTAAGTTGGGTTGTTTATACGAGCTTCCCCCGGTAATATTATTTCTTTCAAACTTCCTTTTAATTCCAGATGGTGTATCATTTCTCTCTTTCATTATTCTTTCCGCATTAGTGGCTTTATCATACATTTCTTGATAATTCAAACAAGTATGTGTAGACAATCGATCTCGAAGATTCCAATTAAGCCCTCTTTCAAAACGGTTCATTCTTAATTCTTCTATTACCACCATGTGTTGAGCAAATCGAGATAATTCCATGAATTTTGAGGCATACAAGGTAACAGACATTGATCCTTGTTCCAAGTTGTTAAATTCTTCCTCTTTCTGTCTCCTAAGTGAGGGAGGGTAAAATTTGATCGCATGAGCTCCTTAAACTAAATCCATCCAAATCCGTGTTCCTCTCTCCTGTCCTTAACAGTTTCCCACCATAAATCGGCTTGCCCTTCCAAGTAATAGATAGAAAAACCTACCCTCCATTTTCAGGGCACTGTATAGCATCGAAAAGTTTATCCAGTCCTCTTACCCATTTCTCAAACTCTACAGGGTCTGGTTTTCCATCATAGGTCTTTGGGTTATAACTTGTCATTTTCTTAAAATATTTAACACTCTCTTCCTGATTATTAAGAAGATTATTCCTCAATGCTTCGGCCATCAATTCAGCGAAATTTCTTGCATCTGATTGGTTATTTGGAGCGGGTTGGTTAACATCGATGTTATTAGGAAAAGACATCCTATAAAAAATAAAATACACATGGATTAGAAACTTAACGCGATTTTATTTATTAACAGGCGCACTGTATTTACATACACTACATATATGTATATATTACACCCAAACATATAAAACAATCTAATTTTACATACATCCACAAACTACTAGAACAACCCTAGATAGATTACAAGTCTCAAAATTGGGTGTCTAGCTACCATAATATGTACATACAACCGTAGTTAGTTAACTTATATTTGTCTTAACCTAATACATATGCTATTTTTTACTTCACTGCTTGTAACAAGGGATAATAAAGCCACTATTATATCACCCTTTCTTTTCTAGGTGTTGGATTACGGCTTGGTTGGAGTGTCATTTCCGTCCCCATATATTATGGTACTAGTAGCAATGTTGTGCACATTCCCGTCACTTGAAACATTATCGTCCTCAGCATGTGAGTTGTTATGCGAGTGGTTGTTCTCCGGATTATTTTCACCATCGACTCCGTCATTAGAAATATACACCACATGGTCTCTTTCAAAAGTGAAAAGTTCCCAGGCTATGTCCTCAAAGGTTGGTATCCACTATCCACCGATCATAAAATGCACCTCTGTGAAGATACTTGGAATGATTGGGAACCCCATTTACTAACAAATCATAATACCGTTCCTTAAAGGTTCTCTACGGTACTATGTCAGGCAAGGTTTTGATCAGGGCATGAGCTAAGAACGGTTCAGTCATACGATATGCTGGAAACAAGACATTATGATTCCTTAAAGCATTTCTCAGACGATCTATATCTTCCACGACCTTTTCATCCGGATTCATTACCAAATCGTACGGGTGAGGTACTGCATTTATATCTAAAACAAAAAGATATTAACCACATTAGTAATCTTATACTCATAAGTTAATAATGGATATTAATGACATAAATAAAGTTATAATAATAATAATAATAATAATAATAATAATAATAATAATAATAATAATAATAATAATAATAATAATAATAATAATAGTATTACTTCAACATTTCTCACCTTTTCACCTCCTCTCACATTCCCTCTCTAAAAAAAATACTCAAAAATACTAAAAAAAACACAAAATAATAAATGGAGTTAGCATTAAGCTTAGGAAACAATACTATTACTTCTACTACTACAACAACTAATAGTATAGTAGATAATAATAATAATAATAATAATTTTTGAAAAGAGACGTTGAGAGGGAAAGGGAGTGCGATGGCTGCGGGAAGGATCTAGGGCAGGCTGTTGCTGCCTGGTTGCGCCGCCACACCGTCCGCCCCTTCACACCGGCCATCCAGACCTCAAGTCGCCGGCCGTGGTGTGGTTGGGGTTGTGGTTGGGGCCTGTTTCCGCGAGAGAGAAGGGAGGGAGACTGTTTTGCTATTTCGGGTATTGCTTTGCTTTTGGCCGCCGGCGCTGCCGTCATCTGGTGGTCCTCCGCCTCCCAACGTGGTGGTTTTGTTGTGTCGGTGTCGCCGGAGGTAGGGGTTTGTTTTCTTTCTCCTTGCTTTCTTTTCGCTGGTTGTTGCGTCGCCATTGTTGCTGCCACCGTGGCTTTTGTGCGTCACCTTTTCTCCGTGGGTGGGTGTCTGTTGGAGGTCGGCTGGTGGTCCGTGTGCCGTCTCATCTGGTGATGGGCTGTTTGGCACCTGGTTTGGTGCATGCCTTCCTGTTAGGGTTTTTCTTTTCTTCGTTGCGTCGCGTCGTTACCGGTTAGGGTTTTTCTTGTCTGGTGGTGCACCTGGTGTCTGCCCGTGCTCTGACACTGTTGGTTGTCGGTGGCCTGGGTCGGTAGGGTGGTGGGCTGACCAGTGGAGGCTGGTTCGTGGCTTGGTGGTGTTTGGCATTTGTTTGTGGGTGGAGGGTGTGTCCTTGTACGTGGATTTTGACCTCCGCCCTCTTCATGCCTGTTTTAGTACGTTTTCGTTGTCCTTTTTCGAGTATTCATGGGTGTCCGGATGGTCGTGGTAAGGGCCTTACTAAGGCCGCATGGCAGAAGCATTTTCAGGACCGTCATTGTCATGAAGATGCTGTGGGGCTTACACGTCAAACTCTTTCGGATAGTCTGACTGTTTTCTCTAATGCCGAGATTACTTTGAAGCGGATGGGCCTTTGGTTGTGTGGGGAGTGCTTTAAAACCCACACCTTTCGCTCTAGGTGTCGGCATAGTCGGGGTGATATTGTTGCGTCCCCTGATTGTGGGGATGGCATCGTTAGCTTCATTATCCATGGTATCCCGCGCCCTCCGGCTCCGTCTCCGTCTCCCTCGGGTCTTTCATCTGATGATAGGGTTGAGCTTGTTCAGTGGTCTTTATCTTCCCTTGATCGTTTATTTTCTTTGGGCCTTCGCACGGTGAAATCTATCCCTCCTAAGTGTCGTCTTGGGTTTGCTCGGGTTTTAAAGGGGGTCTTGGATGATGTGGTTGACTCTCCTGGTGACCTCTCCTGCTGGGTTCGTATGCTTGTGTTGCCTCTTTGTCTGCTTAAGACCTTCGCTCCTAGGAGTAATCTTGAGTGTAGGACTGCTGTTAGGCGACAGCGTCAGGAGGAGAGTATTACCAGGGCTATTCTTGCTTGGGGGGTGCCTGGAGGGGGCTTGCTGCTTTTGCAGGAGTGTTTGGCTGAGGTTCCTCCTTCGTTTCAGGTTGAGGAGGATTTGGATTTGAGTGAGCTTAACCTCCGCCAATGTCGGCGGAAGATTTGTGATGGCCACTATTCTGCTGCTGTTAGGGTGCTTTCTTCCTCTGGCGTCGCCCCCTACTCTGATGCCACTCTTGGGGCTTTGCGAGAGAAGCATCCGGTCGCCTCATCTCCTTCCTTGCCTCCTTTGCCTGTGGATCATCACTCTCTTATTGCCTCTTCGGCTGTGGTTTTGGATATGATTCGTAGTTTCCCCCGAGGTACTTCTTGTGGGAGGGATGGGTTCCGTGCCCAACACCTTATGGACTGCTTGAGTGGCGCTGCAGTGGCTATCTCTGATGATCTGATCGCTTCTATTACTACGGTGGTCAATCTTTTTCTAGAGGGCAGATGCCCACTAGCTCTTGGTGAGTACATTGCTAGCGCTCCGCTCACGCCGCTTGTTAAACCTGGTGGTGGTGTTCGTCCTATTGCTGTTGGCACTGTCTGGAGACGTCTTGTTTCTAAGGTAGGTGCTTGTTTGGTTGGTCCTTCTTTGTGTTCTTATTTTTCGGGTCTTCAGTTTGGGGTTGGGGTGTCCGGTGGAGGAGAGGCTATCTTGCATGCCTTGAATCGGTTCATCGAGGCTCGTGGTGGGGAGGTGGGGCTTTCTATGTTGCTGGTTGATTTTCAGAATGCTTTCAACCTTGTTGATCGTGTTACCATGCTTATGGAAGTTCGCCGTCGTTGCCCGATTCTTTCCCGTTGGGTGGAGTTCTGTTACTCTCGTCCTGCCCGTCTTTTTTATGGGGAACATTGTCTATGGTCTTGTCAGGGAGTCCAGCAGGGTGATCCTTTGGGCCCCTTGCTTTTCGCTTTGGTTTTGCATCCCTTGGTGTGCAAGATACGGGACTCTTTTGATTTGAGTCTGCAGGCTTGGTACTTGGATGATGGCACCATTGTTGGGGATACTTTGGAGGTGGGGAAGGTGTTGGATTTGATTATGGCAGATGGTCCTCAGTTTGGTCTCCATCTTAATGTCGCTAAGACTAAGGTTTTTTGGCCTACTGAGGATCCCCGGAGTCGCCTTCTTGGTGTTTTCCCTCCTTCTATTGCCCGGCCTTTGCGTGGTGTCTCTGTTTTAGGTGGGCCTGTCAGTACTTGCTCTAGTTTTGGCAGTGAGCTTGTAGCGAAGAGAGTGACTAAGACCATCGAGCTTATGGATTTGGTTGCTAGGATTGAGGACCCGCAATGTGAGTTGCTTCTACTTCGAGCTTGTACTGGTATTTCTAAGCTCTACTTTACCATCCGTACATGTTCGCCGAGAGTCTTTGGGTCTGTTCATCTTCGTTTTGATGCAGCACTTCGTTCTAGCTTGGAACGCATTGTCACCGCGTCTGGGCCAGGTTTTGGGGATTGGCAGTGGCGCCTTGCCACTTTCCCTTTTCATCTTGGTGGTCTAGGTGTTTATGCTGCGGGGGATGTTTTGTACTATGCTTTTTTGGCATCCCGTTTGCAGTCTGCTGCTTTGCAAGCTAAGTTACTACGGCCTTCTGGTATTGTGGATGCTGGTCCTACTTTTGATGATGCCTTGCAGGTGTTTTCGGAGACTACAGGTTCTACTTTTTTACGTGATCCTAGTGAAATCGCTGCCCCTAAACTTATGAAAAAATTGGCAGATATATATTTTGCGAGGATTGCTGCCACTGCAGAATCTGTTTACTCTTTGACACCACGTCAGCTTGCATTGTGGAAGTCCCAGCTTGGTGCCCACTCCTCTGATTGGTTGCGTGCGGCTCCTATCTCTGGGTTGGGTCAGACTATGAACGGGAGGACTTACCGTAGTGTGCTAGGATATCGTCTGGGTGTTCCTTTATTCGGGGTATCTAGGCCTTGTCCTGCTTGCTCGCGGGTTTTTGCTGATGATATTTACGGGGACCACGCTGTTTCTTGTACTGGCACTGTGGGTGTTAAGCATCGGCATAACCTCGTCCGTGACACCTTATTCGACATCTGCTATAGATCTGGTATTTCTACGGGTAAGGAGGTGGATATCGGTTTAGTTGACGGACAGGGCGGCTCTCTTCGTCCTGCGGATTTGCTGCTCTATTCTTGGGACAGAGGACGTGACGTGTGTGTTGATTTGACTGGGTCCTCTCCCTTGACACAGACTGGGATGACCGATTTTGTGCCGGGACGGGTTGTTACTGATGCTGCGCAGCGCAAGTGTGCTAAGTATAGGGAGTTGTGCGAGGCTGCTGGTTACGGTTTCCTACCCTTCTCTTTCTCTTCGCTTGGGGAGTTGGGTTCGGATGCTGTTGACTTGCTGAAGCGGATCCAGAAATTCTCGGTATCTCAGGATGCTGGGGCTCGGGTGGCCGCTTATATCTTTACTAGACTTAGTTTTTCTATAGCTAAGGGGGTGGGGGCCCAGATTGTCTCTCGGCTCCCCACCAATTTCTTGTAAACTTTTCATTTTATACTAATGAAAGCTGCGCGCATAATAATAATAATAATAATAATAATAATAATAATAATAATAATAATAATAATAATAAAAAAAAAAATATATCTCATAGTAATACTATTATTATTCTACCATCCTAACAATTTACCCCTCTCTTATTCATTTTTTTTTTCCACTAATTTTTTTTTATAACCAGGCTCTGATACCATTTTGTAACGCCCCGAAAATATAATATAAAGTAAATAAAGAGAAAAATATGTATATAACAAACTATACGTTTTTATTTCATATAAAAAAACTTGAAAACAGATTTATTACAAGGCGTCACCGCCGTATTTCCTGTACTGGAAATACAAGGCTATAACATTTTCTTAGCAACCTTTACCTTACATATTATTTATTCTCTATATATTAATTTCTATAGTGAAACTCACTCCCGCGGTTCCCCAGTATAGAAACCTGAAAAAATAAACAATAATAAAATCAGTCAACACTGACTGAATATGATTTCAGTTACCTTCAGCGGTCCTAAATAAATACTTCTCATATATTTATTACCATTATCAGTTAACTGTAAATTTGGAATACCCCTGTCATTTTATCATAACATTTAAAATATTAACTACCGGTCTACCATTACTGAAGTGAGACACATTACGGAGTAAAACTCCCCTGGGCTAAGCCCTTCTCCATTTACACAGGACCATATAACTATTTATGTAACCCCCTGACACTTTCACCAGTAATAACCAGAACCGCAGTTCTCATATCATGGAGCTGTGCTCTCTTCCATGTACACAGGTTAAACTTGTAATGTCACCCCTCTCCCGTAATCGTATTCCGAATGGTACAATTGGCCAAATGTACATTATATGAAAAACGGGCATATCAACACTATAGTATAATGGACATTAAGATAGCATGTGAGCAGTAAAATAACAATAATATGAAACTTACACTCCTTATTTTTATAAACAATTACTTATAATGTCATCGAAAATTATTAATTTCTACGCTAAAGGGTCCCAAAGCCATACCTTTACTAATTATCTAGGTAACTATGGGTGAATAATAATTTGGAAGGTATCCGATTGTTGTTTAGTATGTCTATAGTTTTGTGTTGGTGTCTTTAATCTTGGTGAGGGGTAGTGGCTATTTATAGGCTACCAAAGTCGGCTAACACTTAAGGTAAGTATCATATTTAGAACTTATCTTCTTAAGTGCTTAATGGATAAGTTTTGTTTTTACTTATCCTTGCCAACACCCCTCCCTTATCACAATAGTAAATATCCTCTACAATACATTATTATAATAATAATGATAATAGTTATAATTTGTGATATAGGAATTGAGTTACACTATGCATAATGTATTATGTCCTTGTATTTTATTATATGTTGTATAACACTCCCTCCGTTCCAATCAATAGTTATATTTGTTTCAAAAATTCCCTTAAAAAGTTAAATAAATAACTATCTATTAGGGCGGAGGTAATATATATATAAATATAGTTTTTATTGGGTTATTATAATAGGTGAGTAAAATGAATACAAACTGTACAAAAATCCCCCTTTTTGAAATTTTTTTTATAGGAAACAGAAATACCTAGGAATTAATCAAAGTAAAATTATGAAAAAAAGAAAATTGAGTTTGTGAAAATTGTCATTTATTTTGTAATTTGTATAGAGACTATGGAATATCAAAAAGGAAATTGTGTTAAAGTATGAATTGAAATTAAATGAGGGAGGAAGTAAAGAAAAGATTGCGTTAATAACAGAAGATTACATCCCTTAATTAAGGTTAAGAAGATAGCAGAATAATTCGTATTGCTTTTTTTGTTTTGTTTCCTGTTTTAGTCAATAGGTTAAGTTGGGCGGGAAAATTTTGAACATGAGCAGGACACGTGTACAGTGATTCTTCTTTTATACAGTAGTTATTATATAGATAAGCAAAAAACAAATGAAATTGATGTGTATGAGATAAATTTACAAGGATAACATTAATTTTATAATTTAATAAAATTAAGCAACTAAACAATTTTAGTGACCATGTTACATTAGTACCTATGCCACGTGACAATGGTCATCCTTTATAAATCAAGATATAAACTAAAATTAAGTTTTGTTGATAAAAATCACAATAAATAAAACTGTAAGTGTCACAAATTCTAAAATTATGAAGCAAAATATGAAAAATAGAGAAACATAAAAAATAAAAAATAAAAACTTCATAAGTACCGTATCTAAATAATTTTCAACCATAAAACCATAAGGGTTTTTATTAAAACTAAAATGAAAAAAAACAGTCGATTATATTAAGTTCTAACAACATGTTTTAACGTATAATATAAAAATATAATATTATTTTTTACCTTTTCTGTTTTTTTTCCATATATACCATGTTCTTAAAAAACCATGCAATTGCATGAGTTCTAAACTAGTACTTGATTAAGGAAAGATTAACAAAGTTTAAAGGTAATAGATGAGACTTCTAGATCTAAGGTTTCGTACCCACAAGGTTTTCTAACAAATAGGCGTCTTCACGAAAGAATCTGAAAACGCGCATGAGGTACTAAAAGCGTCGTGCCTAAATGAGAAATGAAGCAAAAAATTAACATTAGGTCCGCCCAACCGGTTGGTCGGTTGAGTGCCTTTCGATGCTTTTCTTGGCCTTTTGGGAGGATGTCAGGCGCTGAAAGCCGGCTTGCCAGTAGCCGGTGGGCCGACTGACCGACTGAGACCATATCTCAGCTCATTTGTCCATCTCATGCTCTCAGCTCGCGTCGTTCTCCCTTTTCCGAGTATAAGTTTCCACTTTGTCGACTAGGTACCTGAAAGATTCAATAAAAAAGTGCTAGAAGTAAAATAACCGGATCGGAAAAGTCGGTATGAAAGACACTTTAAATACGTAAAATGCAACTCGGGTAAGGGGAAATGATATGTGCCTTTTATATGAGTTTATTCTACTATTTTGGCACGCATTTCTATGCATGCATTTTAGATGGTATTTCGTTGCTATATTGAAGTTTCGTAGGAACACTAATTTCTCTATGATAGAGGAAGTTGCTTCCCTAGTCCCCTAGGTATAAGTGGGAATTCCGTGGAATCACTTCCCATATTTCAACCAAACAACCTTATTTTTAATAATGTTCATGTCCATACCAACAAACTTATTCTTTTATGGAATCATGGGATAGAAGTTTGGAATGAGATTAAGTTTAAGGATCTCGATAATCATGGTACTCAGCTAAAAACATTTTAGTAGTAAGAAACAAATTAGTTGGGAGAAACCTATAATTGGTTTTATAAAGCTAAATTCTGAATCATCAAAAGTAGCCGGGATGTCCCGGAAGCTGCTTTAGGTTACTCCTTAAGAGATCTTAATGGTAAAGTCATCTTGTTATGAGCTAAGAATTGTGGATCTAGTTATATAAGCTTTTCCATTAAAAGAATGCATTGTGGATCTAGTTATATAAGCTACAAAATCTCTAGGATTTTCAAAAATGATAATGAAGGTGATCTATCTGTTATCAACCACTTCAGAGTACATGACAAATTTCTTGGGAAATTTCAACATTATTTTTAGACTTACATTTTTAAACATTGTTTTAGTGAGGCCAAAAAGGTTGTTGACTTCAACTTACCACGCTCGTGTCCAACTCCTTTGAGATGATTTGAATTTGAAAGTCAATGACTTCAACTTATCTTCGGATAAAATGAGTTGGTCCAATTTTAGAGAATTAATCTAGCTTTCTAAATTTCTCAAAAAAAAAAGTACAAAACCAAACAACTTTATTATCCCATTTCACCTTGATTACAAAATCATATGAATTGTTATTTCGTGTAAACTACAAATTCTATTGCGAACCAAACCCGACCCTAATTATATACTTCTCCCTTGCCTGTTGCCACTTACTTCCCAAACGGATACGAATAAATCCGAAATCCTCACACACAAATACAGCTGCTGTAGCGTGAACTGCAAAAGCGTGAAGACATTTAGGCAGTCGTAAAGGTCCTAGTTTCGGCCTGTTTGATCATGCCCGTCAGCTGTTCGACTAAATGTCCCAATGAAAACTGAAACCTGAAACCTGAAACCTGAAACCTGAAACCTGAAACCTGCAACTGTATTTCTCAACGACACTGATTCACCCTGATTTCTGCACCCTGTAGAGTCCTAACATGGCTTTCGTAACAACGCGAACTTTAAGAGCTCATCATCATCATCGTTCTCGCCGTCTAATTTGGCATTCGATTCTCCACATCTCAACCATTTCTATGGATGATTTCCTACAGTCAGTTGAGGAATCAGTCAAAGTAGCCGTTGCCAACAGAACATTTGAACAAATTCCTGACATCCTTAAACCCTTTGAAAAATCTTGCAGGAACCAAAACCCCTTTGCATTCCTGTCCTCTTTCGATACAATCGATAGAACCCGAGTAATTGATGATATGTTGCAATCTTTCATGCCTCTTAAACCCCATACGCGTCTAAAACTTACATATCACTATCTTCTGCTTCACACTCTTCAGACTTCAAAACCTTTCCCTATTGCACTTGCAGTCTTACAACGTACTCTTCGTTCGGGTTGTTCTCCTATTCCTCAGACTCATCTTTTGCTTTCCAGAGCTTGGATTGATCATCGACGTGAATGTTACTCAGTGCCCGACATTTTGCTAGACATGAACTCAATTGGGTACCGTCCTGACTGTGGAACATGTAACTTCATTATCAAGTCTCTTTGTAATGTTGATGAGTTAGAGGAAGCGATTGAGGTTCTAAAAGGAATGCTTGGGGCTAAGTGTCTTCCTGACGTCGATAGTTATAGTTTTGTCATAGCTGCATTCTGTCAGATTAGAAAGACCGACAAAGCTATCACATTAATGAAGGAAATGGTAGGGAAGATGGAATTGTCGCCTAGGCAAGGAACGTTGGTGCAACTAGCAGCAGCTTTTCGAGCAAACAAGGAGATATGGCGGGCGACTGAGATGATCGAGTTCTTAGAGAGAAAGGGCTCTCATGTTGGGTTTGAAAGCTATGAGCTTGTGGTTGAAGGTTGCTTGGAGTGTAAGGAGTTTATTTTAGCAGGAAAGATGGCGATGATGATGACTGATAAAGGGTTTATACCGTATATTAAGGTCAGGCAGAAGGTAGTTTCGGGGTTGGCTTCAGTTGGTGAGTGGCAGTTAGCATGCTCTGTGAGGCTCAGATTTGCAGAATTAAACTCTTAGTTCAGCAGATCTAAATGCAAAAGAAGAAATGAGGGAGGCTGTTAACAAGAACAATTCATGCTTCGTGAGTGTCTCTGAAATTTCTCCTTAATCAAACTATTTTCATGTGAAATGTGTTTCAAGTCTAGCGGTTTGCTAGGTTTTCCATTGCTTCTTTATCTTGTATCCATATTGTTATGTTAGTTAATATTGTGACTAATGATTAATAAGGCATTTAAGATAAATAAGCTGTGATGTTTGTAATATTCAAACAGTAAAGCGAGCTTTGATTAGATCATTGAGCTTGTCTTCCGAGCAGATGATTGAGCTTGTCTTCTGACCTAGTTAGTATCGTCAAAATGTTAAAACAGTTCGCTGATCTCCTTTGTCTCCTGTTTTCCACGTGCAATTAAGGAGTGATTTGGTATTTTTTTTGTAACCTTCTTAAGTTTTTGATAGTTTTACATTCCTTATCCTCATCCCTGTCATTTCCTCATGCTACGTTTAGTGATTCATTATCTATGGTTTCTGTTGTCGTGAAACCTAGATTTGGCTGGTATTTGAAGGTTTCTGTCGAGGTTTTACACTGTCTTGTGATGGAGATTGCTAGTATGTTGTCCGTAACTTTTCTAAAACATGAAAACATGAGCTCCATTGAACATATAGAGGTGCCCCCCCGCCCCCCCCCCCCCCCAAAAAAAAACGGAATGTATCTTTAGGTTGCCACAAATTCTCATTTATGACAGTCGTAAATTACGTGGATATAAATGTGACCATTTTCTGATAAAAAGTGACAATTGAAGTGACCACTAAAATGGTCACTTTTTAATAATAAACTAGTGGTCACTTTTTATCAGAAAGTAATCACATTTTATCATAAAACTGTCACTTTTCCTCTGTCGTATTTTACGACTGTTGCAAGAGAGACCAACTGGTTGTTGCCACTACTCAGTAGTCCACAGAAAATTACTTGGTAGATAAACCAACAAAGGATTATATGTTGTTTACTGCTTTATTTATACTGCTTTAGTTTATATCATGATCTATTTACAGAGTGTGGCTTTAAGTCATTAGGTTATGTTATGTACCAGTTTTGAAGTTCTAACTAGTTGAATCTTTTATCGAGTTTTTCCACTGGCTTTCCACTGGCGACTTAAAAAGGGTAACTGGCATCCATAGCTATTCCACAAAGACCAGTTTTTCGTTTTGTATCACGTCTCATTCTTACATAGCCATGTTCTCCCCAACCAGCACCCCACGAGTTCTTCACGTGCCAGTACTTCTTGCCTCTTTTTAGTCCATACCCAACAATAGTTACACCATGATTTAGATTTGTCCCACACAAGCCGTCAAATATACCCCCTTTGTATAGCTGAAATGCAGATCCGGCAGCATCAATAGCAACAGCTACCGGCTGCTTGGCAACTGCGGCTTGTAACCTTTTTTCATTATCATTAGTTACCGACTTATAACCTGTTATTTTAGCAGCGT
>JAIUZE010005574.1:0-54755 GCA_022085475.1 Heliosperma pusillum
GTAACAATAAAGAAGAAATGGAAAATAATTTATTAATTTCCAAAATATAGGGCCCATATATTTATAAGTGGGCTACTACGAATTTTGTAGATTCGGATGACGGGCTCTAACTTTTTTTGACGGGAAAAAGTACTTGAAAGAGATTGATCCCATGATAAGAGGCACATTTCTGGCCCACATGATTACCTTTTCATTTTTAGATTAGATCCAACTCTTGGCATAAAATTGATAAAACAGGAGAAAAGTCTAAAAGATAACCTTTAATTTTATTCGTATTTTAATTTTATTTTAACAACTTGAAAACTAACATATTTAAATATACATGCTATCAATATAATATTTTAGGTTATGAAAATAAGATAATTTCTTAGAAATTTATTAAGTAGCCTATTTGTGGACAAGTCTCAGGTGTAAAGTGTTCTTACATAGTAATTTGTGTTATAATATTCACCGAATCACCGACTTGATTTTTGTCACACCTCTTTCATAAGCCCAGCCTCTTTTATGAAACTGACTTGCAAAGTAAAATTGTTTTGAAGGAATAATAACCCGAATAACAATAATAATAGGACCGCAGACTTGACCCAACCCAACTATAATTAGGGGTCAATTAACATGAATTGTCATTTGAATAATGAAAGCTTCTAGTAGAGCTCGAATACTCCATAATATAAGGAAATGTATATTTTAAATAATTGTAAATTTTAAGTAGAATATCATTAAAAACCTATAATATTAAGACGCGTCCAAAAAAAATGACAAATATATTACTCCATATACAATGCTTATATTTAAGAAGCCTTTCGCTTTACTTTGACAAATCAATAACTTATGATGATGACCAACCTATTTAAATACGTTGACCATCGTATAAAATATCATGTGGTTTACAAGAACTAATATTTTACTAATTACACGGTCTTATATAGATTTGTCCTGCTTTAATCGTATTAAAATAAACCATAGGGACAAACGGACAATCCTAACAAGCAAAACGTATTTTAAACCCCAAGTCGTTTAAAATTGAGCTAGCATCTAATTTTTAAGTTACTTGGATAATAGAACACGTAATCGTATTAAATTTGTGTTGTTTTGTTTGTAAAATACAAAAAACAGCGCGTCATTGGCGTCGCTGACAAGAGAAACAGGGCCAAAGGTGGTGAAAGGAGACCCAGCAAGGAAACCAGATGGTCCAAAGCACGTTCACCACCACCACCCTGTCGTTCCGACGATCAGTGTCAGCGACAGCGCCTTGAAATTCACTCATGTCCTGTATAATCTCTCCCCTGCCGGTACATACATTCTCTTTTATACATGTCCTTACATATATCGTGACTACGTCCATCCCAATTTTATTGTCGACTTACATTTTAGTGTTACCCTACAGAGCTGTATGAGCAGGCAATCAAGTACGAGAAAGGGTCGTGCATTACATCAACTGGTGCATTGGCAACACTTTCTGGAGCTAAGACCGGGAGATCTCCTAGAGACAAGCGTGTCGTCCTTGACGAGACCACTGAAAAGGAGCTTTGGTGGGGCAAGTAAGTCCCACATCAATAACTAGTCCATCGTATAGTATGCTAGTATTGCCATTTTGCTTATGCTTCTTATTTCATTGCTAATATTGTTTTTACGTAAATAAATGTTACAGGGGATCGCCTAATATTGAGATGGACGAGGAGACGTTCATGGTTAACCGAGAGAGGGCGGTCGATTATTTGAATTCCCTAGAGAAGGTTTGAATTCATCTTTAGCATGAACATGTTATCATGTTAAATCTATTTAAACACAACAATGCATTTTGCATCACTTAGTCAATTAGAATATAAAACTCATCGACTCCAACCATCAGCTTGAGATGGTTCCTTGACATGGTATCAGAGCCAGCGTGTCTGCGTTGCATCTACACATCAACCCCAATGGACAGTTCTAACTCGGTCATTTTTTAAATAAAATTCAGGTATTTGTGAATGATCAATTCCTGAACTGGGATCCAGAGAACCGTATTAAAGTCAGGATTGTATCGGCTAGAGCTTACCATTCTTTGTTCATGCACAACATGTAAGTATATACATACACTAAGAAATTAAACTGATTTAAGTATTTAACATGGGTGGCTTAGACTCTAGCTAGTTTATGTGCAATCAATAACTGGATCGGTGACAGGTGTATTCGACCAACGCCTGAAGAACTGGAGGATTTCGGCACTCCAGACTTCACTATTTACAATGCTGGTCAATTCCCTTGTAATCGTTACACTCACTACATGACATCGTCCACTAGCATAGACATTAATCTGGCTAGAAGAGAAATGGTTATCCTTGGCACTCAATATGCCGGGGAAATGAAGAAAGGCCTTTTCGGTGTCATGCATTATCTCATGCCTAAGCGTCAAATTCTTTCTCTGCATTCCGGCTGCAATATGGGCAAAAGTGGCGATGTGGCCCTTTTCTTTGGCTTGTCAGGTATATTATCCATGTCCATTTGATGAAAAGAACATGCGAGATGTAGAGCGATTTTATGTCACCATCTGTTTATATACAGGTTCCTGAATATTGTGACTAATTGTTGTGTATTATATAATTGACTGCTTTCAAATCTAGGTACTGGTAAAACTACTTTGTCTACGGATCATAACCGATACTTGATTGGTGATGATGAGCATTGCTGGAGCGACAATGGTGTGTCAAATATCGAAGGTGGATGCTATGCCAAGTGTATTGATCTTTCAGGGGAAAAAGAACCTGATATCTGGAACGCCATCAAATTTGGAACTGGTAAACTTCCTCTCTGATTCTTCTTATTTATAGACGGAACATCAATTTTTTGGCCTAGAATGAAATATACTCATGGTATGTTACGCATATACTAACGTATATATCTAATGGATCAGTTGTTGAGAACGTGGTGTTTGACGAGCACACTCGTGAGGTGGACTACACTGACAAATCTGTCACAGGTAACATTAAGAATCACTTCAAGGTTTAGATTTCTGTAAAAACTTTACAATAAGTTTTGGAGTAACTTATAATGATCTCTCTATATTGTACAGAGAATACTAGGGCGGCCTATCCCATTGAGTACATTCCAAATGCGAAAATCCCGTGTGTTGGACCTCACCCTAAGAATGTCATACTTTTGGCTTGTGATGCTTTCGGTGTCCTCCCACCTGTGAGCAAGCTGAACTTGGCTCAGACCATGTACCATTTCATCAGCGGCTATACAGCTCTGGTAAGTTCAGGCCGAGGCATTTTAGTTACCACATGTTTGTCTGTGAATGGTTTGTGATTGCAAATTTGTTGTACACTTTAGGTGGCTGGCACAGAAGAAGGCGTCAAAGAGCCACAGGCGACATTCTCAGCCTGCTTCGGAGCAGCATTTATTATGATGCATCCGACTAAGTACGCTGCAATGCTTGCTGAAAAGATGCAGAAGTATGGTACTACTGCTTGGCTTGTTAACACTGGCTGGTCTGGTGGCAGGTAAAATCGCATCTTATAGTACAGCGGTTTGAGCATGTGACAAATGATTTATTAGTTCGTGTTTAGCTAAGCCAATTTCAAATTGTCAATTTACTTTATGGCACTACTTATGGGGGGGTTTTGTAGGTATGGCGTGGGAAGCCGTATCAAGCTGCAGTATACTCGGAAGATCATTGATGCTATACACTCTGGCTCCCTGTTGACTGCAAACTACAAGAAAACTGAAATTTTCGGCCTAGATATCCCGACTGAGATAGAAGGCGTCCCGTCTGAAATTCTTGATCCAGTGAATGCTGTAAGTAGCCTTCTATTTTATTCTCATTTTTATTTCTTCAAATGTTAATGCGTTATTCTTTTCAAATTTCTTAACACCCTTTTTTCCACCGGACAGTGGCCCGATAAGGGTGCTTATAAGGAGACACTACTGAAGCTCGGCGGATTATTTAGGAAGAATTTTGAGGTGTTCGCGGATTACAAGATCGGAACAGATAACAAGCTGACTGAAGAGATTCTTGCTGCTGGTCCTGTTTTCTGAGTTTTTGCATTCCAGTCTCCCTGTATTTCCTTTGTGGATAGTTTACAGGAATGGCATATTAATAATAAACAAAAAGTTATGGCCAGAATATAATGGGATTATGTTTTTCATGTGATGGATGAACAATGCTTCACAAATTAAACTTAGTGATGTATTATTGAATTGATTGTACTACACATATAAAAAGCGCTTCTGTTATGCATTTTGTTGCAATAGTATTTTATCAGTTTCATTATTTTTACCAGTTGAGTATCTTTGATTCAAACCTATGCAAGGAGTATTGTCCATTTGAATAAGAGTATCTCGCTCATGAGAAAAAGCACAGTTGGCTTATGTTGGTCACAAGGGCCTCATGTTTCGATGCAACCGAGGAACCCGGCTTCGTAATGGGAGAGTGTTCAACATGGGTAGGAAAACTGTTACAGTTTGTAACAGAATATCTTTTTGGCGCCAAAAGTTGTTAGATAACAGCTGGTAGTTAGTTAGTTATGAGCTGGAATTAGTTAGAAATTAGTGAATATAAATAGCTAATCTCTGGTTAGTGTCATGCATTCATCATTTCACACAATTCTTATACAATATCAATCTTTTCCAATTCTCTCTAATTGATCAAGTTGTATAGAAAACTCGAGATATCCTTTGTTAATAGGACTATTTCCTGCATTCTATAACATTGGTATCAGCCTTGATCCTTTGTCATTTGCTTCCGCCATTGTTGACAAACAAAACCTTCACATTTCTTCTTAAAAAACTGGCAACTGCAACTCGTAAAAAGGCAATGGAAGGTAGAATTGCAACTTTGGAGCAATCTTTGGAGCAGCAATCATCTGTTTTGGGGGAAATTATGAAGATGCTTAAGGAGCAGGAGAAGAATAAGGGTCCAACTGATCAGAATACTAACCATAATCATGATGTTGAGGGGCAACAAGGTATGAGAAATTCACTCAAATTTACACCTAAAATTGAATTTCCCACTTTTGATGGTACAAATCCTAGACTTTGGATGAAGAAATGCCTAAAATACTTTACATTGTGCAAATCACCTGATAATCAACGAGTTGATTTAGCTAGTATGTACATGATAGGAAGAGCTGAAATGTGGTCCAATAGTTATCTTGTTGTTCGACCTCATGTGCAATGGGATGATTTTATTGTGCATTTGTGTGCTCGATTTAAGGACATTGCAGGAAATGTTGTGGAGGAATTTAACAAATTACATCAAATTGCTTCAATTGATGATTATTTGGATTCTTTTGAAAATTTGAGAGGGTTAATGTTGCAGCGTAATCCCTTATTACCAGATCAGTACTTTCTTGACAGTTTCATTGGAGGGTTAAAACCTTCTGTTAAACCATTTGTTCGAGCATTTAAACCCCAAACCCTTGCATCTGCTGTTGAATATGCTAGATTGCAGGAGGAATCATTGTCTGTTAATAGGATTCATGTTAAAAATTACCCCCAGAATTCGTCTGTTAATTCAGGACCACCAAGATTTCAATCTAAGTTCCCTTCTATAGGCATTTTACCTACTCCAAACTCACAGCCTTTTGCATCCACAACTAACCCTAGGCCCACAAGATTCATTAGTGCAGCAGAGAGGGCTGAAAAACAGAAGAAAGGGGAGTGTTATTTCTGTAATGAACCCTTTTCTAGGGAGCATAACTGCAAATTTAAGGGTACTCAGTTGTTTGCAATAGAAATTGTGGGAGGTGAGGATGAGGAATTCTGGGATATCAGTCAAGAAGATGAGGAAGTTGATGAGCCTGTTGGAGGGTATGAGGTGGTTAGTTCAGATCCTTGTATATCAGTCAATGCTCTATCTGGTAGTACTGGATTTCAAACAATGAGGGTAACAGGTTATGTGGGTAAGAAACCTATCCACATTTTGATAGATTCAGGAAGTACTCATAACTTCTTGGATCAGGAGATGGCTGTAAAATTGGGCTGTAAATTGGAGACTATTGAACCTCAAGTTATCACAGTGGCAGATGGGAGTCAGTTTCCCTGTCAACTCATGAGTAGAAAGTTCTGTTGGCAGTTGCAGAACACCTACTTTGACACTGATGTATTCATTATACCATTAGGGGGTGTGACATGGTGCTAGGCATCCAATGGTTGAGTACATTAGGGACTGTAAGCTGGGATTTTAAACAGTTGAAGATGGAGTTTTATTACAACAAAAGGAAGCATGTGTTAAGACGCTTAGCCCCTCAGAAAATCAAAACAATTACAGGAGGGCCATCTTGCAAGATGTTGAACACTGCTGCTCAATTGTGTTTCCTGCAGATTGACAGCACCAAGGGTGGGTCATCTAACCTTCTCTGTTATTCTAATGAAATTAAGAATATCAGTGACTATCCTATAGAATTGCAACAACTATTGAGTCAATATTCAGACCTTTTTGAGGAACCCAATGTCTTACCACTTCAAAGGGGTGTCTATGACCATCGAATTCCCTTAATGCCAGAGGCTCAACCAGTTAATATCAGGCCTTATAGGTATCCATTGAGGCAGAGGGATGTAATTGAAAAATTGGTTCAAGAAATAATGGACCAAGGTATCATTTAGGCCAGCTGTAGTCCTTTTGCATCTCCAGTGGTGTTAGTAGGAAAAAAAGATAGTTCATGGAGACTATGTGTGGACTATAGAGAATTAAACAAGAGAACAATAAAAGATAAGTTCCTTATTCCTGTTGTGGATGAACTTATTGATGAATTGGTTGGCTCTCAAGTGTTCACTAAGTTGGATTTAAGAGCAGGATATCACCAGTTAAGGGTTTATGAAAGTGATGTGTTTAAAACAGCTTTCAAAATTCATGTGGGACATTATGAATTTCTTGTTATGCCCTTTGGATTGACAAATGCACCTGCATCTTTTCAAAATTGGATGAATTCTATTTTCAAACCACTTTTAAGAAAGTGTGTTCTAGTCTTCTTTGATGACATACTCATCTATAGTCCTTCTTTGACAGACCATTGGTCTAAATTGAAAGCAGTGTTTGATTTAATGAGACAACACCACTTATATGTCGAGAGTAGTAAATGTGCATTTGCTATTCCTAAAGTTGAATATTTGGGTCACTTCATAAGTGGAAAAGGAGTGGAAACTGACCCAGCCAAGATATAGCTGTGGCAAAGTGGCCTGAACCTCAGAATGTCAAAGAATTAAGAAGTTTCCTGGGGTTAGCAGGATACTATAGGAAATTTGTCAAGGGTTATGCACGTATTAGCTATCCATTGACACAATTGTTGAGAAAAGGGGAATTTAAATGGAATGCTAGTGCTGAGGAAGCCTTCCAGACTCTCAAATCTGCTTTAACAAGTGCTCATGTCCTAGCTCTTCCAGATTTCAACATACCATTTGAAGTTGAAACTGATGCATCTAATGGGGGAATTGGAGCTGTACTCATGCAAGCAGGGCATCCTTTAGCCTTCATAAGCAAAACGCTCAGTCCTAAATGGCAGAAGTTGTCTGTATATGAAAAGGAGCTATTGGCAATTGTTTTTGTTGTGCAAAAATGGGAACAGTACCTCATTGGTCAGAAGTTTATGATTAAAACTGATCAGAAGAGCTTAAAATGGCTCTTACAACAAAGGATTTCAACCCCCTTCCAACAATTCTGGTTATCTAAATTGATGGGATTTGATTATGAGATTCAATATAGAGCTGGCAAAGAAAACCTGACTGCTGATGCCTTGTCTAGGTTGACTGGAAGTGAGTTGATGTGTCTAGCCTTATCTGGAGCTCAGACTGATCTTTCTGAATTAATTCAGGGAAGTTATGAGTCAGACCCCTTTCTACATCAACTTAAAACTCAACTCTTAACAGATCCTGCTGCTATTCCAACTTACCAGCTAGTTGATGGCCTCATTAGGAAGAAAGGAAAGATTGTGGTGGGTCCTGATGCATTAGTTAGGGAGAAAATACTTAAGTGGCTTCATAGTGCACCACAGAGTGGCCATTCAGGCAGAGATGACACTACTAGAAGGGTCAAATCCTTGTTTCTTTGGAAGGGTATGACCAAGGATATCAGCCATTTTGTCAGGAATTGCACAACCTGCCAGGCCAATAAGTATGATCATGCAGCCTATCCAGGATTACTTCAACCCTTACCAATCCCTTCTGAGGTTTGGTTGGACATTTCAATGGATTTTATTACAGGATTACCAAAATCCCAAGATAGGGAAGTCATCTTTGTTGTAGTTGACAGGATGAGCAAGTATGCTCATTTTATGGCTTTGACTCAACCTTTTACGGCACTAGACGTTGCCCAAGCTTATTTGGATAATGTTTTCAAACTTCATGGATGGCCAAGGAGTATAGTCAGTGATAGAGATGTTATCTTTACTAGTCAATTCTGGCAGGCCCTTTTTCAGATTCAAGGCTCTGAGTTGATGATATCTTCTGCTTACCACCCCCAGACTGATGGCCAGACAGAGGTAGTTAATAGGTGCATTGAGTCCTACTTAAGGTGTATGTGTGGAGACAGGCCAAAGGATTGGCTTATGTGATTGCCTTTGGCTGAATGGTGGTACAATACCACTTATCATTCTGCTACTCATTTAACTCCCTATGAGGCAGTGTACAATCAACCACCACCAATCCATCTACCTTATTTACCTGGAGAATCATCAGTGGAGGTTGTAGATAAGACTATGCAACGAAGGGAGGCTATGATAACTACACTCAAACAGCAGCTAGTCAAAGCTCAGCAGAGGATGAAGGTGCAAGCAGATAAAGGGAGGTCAGAAAGGGTGTTTCAAGTAGGGGACTGGGTATGGTTGAAGCTGCAACCTTACAGACAGGGCTCAGTTCAGCAAAGGGGGAATGAGAAGCTCTCACCCAAATACTATGGACCTTTTCAAGTCAAGGATACTGTGGGCAAAGTTGCATATAAATTGGATTTGCCTTAAACTGTTAAAATTCATAAAGTCTTTCATGTGTCCCAAATCAAGAAATTCAGGGGTGTGTTGCCTAATGCAGTTCATATTCCAGAATGGCTGAGAGGGTTATCAACAGATCAAGACCTACAATCTGCAGCAATATTGGAGAGGAGGGTAGTGAAAAGGCAGAATCAAGCCGTTGTACAGTACTTGGTCCATTGGCTGAAAGTAACTACGGAGTAACTACGGAGAGGAGGGTAATGAGGGCATGATTTTTATTTGGATATTGTAGTTCAGGTAAATTTCGAATCTTGAGTCAACATTTTCGAGTCGATTTTACTCATTGTGTCATTGTAGTTAGGTAATTATCCAACAACATGTCTTGTATAAGACGGAGCGACCCGTCTAAATGCTTTAGACAGGTCAAGCTCCTTCGCAAGAAAGTAACTACGGAGTAACTAACGAAAGACTTTATGGAATCGGAAGGGATTAAAATGACTTTTTATCTCCTACTCATTTAACTAAAATGACCTGACCTGAAATAACCCGACCCAGTTGAAAATATCCAAAATCTGAAATAACCCGACCTAAATTAATCTGAAATTAATAAGAGACCTGAACTGACATTACCCCGGTCCGACCCTCACCCGAATAGCCCGTTTTACTATGAGTCTATGTCAAAAATAAAAATCATGCCCTCATTGGGCAATTTAGATGGCAAATGGGTTAATGAGATTAGGGATAAGTCTGATCAATTAAGGGGTAAACTATACCAACCATCCATAAGTATGGTGAGTATGATACTCTCTCACCCTTATTTTTTTTTATAATAAATAAATTCTAAATTTGAAAAAATATATACATTATACCATTATTCATAATTTTTATTCTTCTACTCATATTATATTTGATATAATTTGGTAGGGAGTATTTATCTTAGTTTCACTCATATATTCACATCACATAATTAACGCATTAATAATACTGAGATATCTATATCATATTACATAATTATTTGTATTCGTCTTAAATAGTTTGCATTATGTGGCTTTGATATGAAATAAAACGTTCATAATCAAATTACAGTGTTGTATTCACGAAAGTGAAAATGAATATAATAAGACATGTGATGTATAGCACACTACACAATACATAATCATCATACTACACTGTCATATTTACTAAACTGAAAGTTACTATAACATTGTCATATTGTCAAGACCACATTATATAACACATATTCATTAGTCAACATTGTCATATTCACTAAACTTAAAGTGAATATGATAGTGTCATATCGTGAATATAAGACTATATAATTCTTAAAGTGAATATGATAGTGTAACTCCGTCTTAAAATGGGAGTTTATTTTATGTTTTTTTTTAAAGTTAGGAAGTTGAAAGTGAGTGGGGGAGTTGGAACTTAGAAGTAGAATGGAGTATCCTACACATTGGTGTATGATACTTTCTCCATTCATAACCAAACACACCATTCAACTTTTTGACATTATTCATAAGCGAAGAGAATGTCCGATGTTACTTGTAGTATATAAGGAATAAATATAGTCATGTGCGATCTTGTTTGATTCATTTTTCTAAATACAATAATACTATCTAATTTTTATATTTTTTACATTGTACAACTAAAGATATTTACGTTGCAATATATACATTAACAAACGTGTAAATTAAAAGGGAAATGATGTGTTTGGTGATGAACGAAGGAAGTATAAGAATTGTAATTAAGGTCTCGTCCCTCCAAGTATGCTATATATTTCATTTCATTTCGAGATAGGTTGAGTTATTTCACTTTCTAAGTCAATTTTGAATGTCAAGTTTATTGTTAAGTGATTTTTCAATTTTCTTGTTTGCTATTCTCTCAGTAACATCTCCCCCTCTTAGGTACTAGGAGTTCAAACTTTTCAACCTTTAATTATAACAATAAATTCTAATTCATTTTTATATTTGTGTTAAATTTAATGTGTGAGTCTTTTTTACTGTTAATTAGATGATTTTGTAAATAAGGAAGGAAAATTAAGAAGTAACATTAACATCGGAAAAGACTTACTCCCTTCACATTTTCAGAAGATCGGTTGGAGTTTAATGCAAGCAAAAGATGTCGGGACATACATAAGATTTTATGAGTTTGTGTTGTTACTAAGTGTAAATCGATGCTTGTTTGGTTGGCATAAGCTAATTAAAGCTCTTAGGAATTTCACAATTTCTAATTCATGTGAATTTCCAAAAAGTGTTTGATTTGCATGTCGGAAGTTAATTCGTGTGAGAACTTACAATTACTCATGTGGGGCTTGGTGAGTGACTTCTCTCATAATGGAGGAAGTAAATTCATGTGGCAATTTCTATTTCCCATAATTTTGGCAACCAAACAACATCATGGTTTTACACTTCCTAGGATTTTTAAAAGCTCATGAATTGGAACTTCCTAGGAGCTCTAAATCCTCCACAATGAAGGAAGTTGCTAATCCGAAATTATCAAGCTCAAATGAAGATGAAGAAGAGGTTGTGCTCGATGTGAAGGAGATGGACAAAGCAGCCCATGCTACTCAAGACATATATCTCGGAACAAACACGGGTCCAGCTCGTGTAGTGTTAAGTGCCACGGTGCACATGACTGTTGCATGAGGTGTGAAAGTCGTGTGTGAAAACCGTGTAATATTACACAACCAGCTCATTATGAGTTTAGGAAATTAGTTTATTTTCTGAATAAGAGTTTATTACTAGTTTATTTTAGTTTCCTAATTACGGTAAAGAATAAGAGCAAGGCAATTAGAATAATTTTAGGAAAGTCGATTTTAGGGAAGTCCTAGTTTAGGAGGGTCATATTTACAATATAAATAGAGGGTCTTGTATTCAGTTTTATTCATTCAATCACAATAAGAAAAACTCAACTTTTGCCTTGCAATTGTGTTATTCGGTTCGACGCGTTTTCGTTCCAAAATCTGGTTATAGTTTGACGCGTTTTCAAACTTTAGCTCGATTGATATTCAATAGGTCTTGAAGTATCAATCACCATTGTTCAATCTATAGGTCTAGATTGAGCAAATATCCTTTGTTCGTGTTCTTGTGTGTTCGTGTGTTTCTGTTCATTGCAACAGTCATCCAGACTGTTACATCCGTGTGTTTCCATATCACAGTTCTTATCACTGTTACTTGTTCCAGTTTCAACGAAAAGCAACAGTCTGCACGACTGTGACATAGTCTGTTTCCGCTGCAAGTTAACGAATCTTACTCTTTGAGTAATTTTCGTATCATAAGTGGTATCAGAGCTTCGGCTCTTGATTTCCATAAATCGAGACGGTCCTATTACAACTTTTGATCCAATGACGGAACTTGATGATGAGACGTTACTCGCTGAAGTACGCGATTATCTACGTACTAGGCCGACAGGACTACGATCCGGTCCTAAGCAAAGGGCAGTAGACGAATTCAAATTCACAGAGTTGCCAGAATTTGTTGGTGGAACCGATCCTGAAGACTATTTGGATTGGGAACGAAAGATTGATCGAATGTTTGATTTCAAGGATC
Source organism: Heliosperma pusillum (assembly GCA_022085475.1). Taxonomy (NCBI): domain Eukaryota; kingdom Viridiplantae; phylum Streptophyta; class Magnoliopsida; order Caryophyllales; family Caryophyllaceae; genus Heliosperma; species Heliosperma pusillum. Next base: position 12,446 of record JAIUZE010005574.1, read on the forward strand.
TTGATGATAACAAGCGCTGTAAGTATGCAATTCTGAGGTTAAGTAAAGGAGCATCCCTATGGTTTGAAAACTTGAAGTCACAAAGAGCTAGGGCTGGAAAAGAGAAGATCTCCTCTTGGGATGCCTTGAAGAGAAAGCTAAGGAAACGGTATGTACCATCAACATATAAGCTCACCTTGTATCGTAAGATTTCAGACTTAATGCAAGGAAGAATGAATGTTAGTGAGTACATTGATGAGTTTGAGAAGTTAGCTTTAATGGGGGAATTAGAAGAGAATGAGGAGCAAAAGATGGCTAGATTCTTGAGAGGCCTAAACCGAAACATAGCCAATGCCGTGGAGCTGCAGCTATATTCAGATTTTGATACTCTATGTAATCTATGTTTGAAGGTTGAGGCACAAGGGAAGCATAGGTACGGTATGGGGGAAAGTAGTAGACCGAGTACTTGGTCTAAACCCGAAGCTCCAAGGACTAGTATGACGAATCCTAGTACCGTGACGAAGAGTGTGAATGCTCCTGTGGTTACATCAGCCCCTAAGATATCTATACCTCCTAAAGAAACAAGTCTCACCAAGGTTCGATGCTTTAAATGTCAAGGATTTGGACATTACCAGAATACTTGTCCGAATAGGCGTAACATCACTTTGAGGGAAGCGGTGGCCGTTAGGGATGAGTTGTTTGAGGAGGAGGAAGACGAGACAAGAGGAGGCGTGTTTAGCCTCAATGAGTTGGACGAAGAAGAAGAGGATGTAGAATCCTTTGATGCACCCACATGTGATACATTGGTGCTTCGTTCTTTGCAAACAAAATCAGAACCGATTGTGACCGAACAACGAGATCAAATCTTCCACACCAAATGCCAAGTCAAGGATAAATGGTGTAGCTTGATTATCGATGGTGGAAGTTGCACGAATGTTGCTTTGGAGGAGATGGTTTCGAAATTGGCCTTGTCTACCACGGTCCATCCAAAGCCTTACTCCTTACATTGGCTTGATGACGGAAACAAAGTGAGAGTAACAAGGCAGGTGCAAGTTGGTTTGTCAATGGGATCCTACAGTGATGAGGTACTATGTGACGTGGTCCCGATGGATGCTTGTCATGTCCTCTTAGGACGACCATGGCAATTTGATCGAGATGTGGTACATCGAGGCAGAACTAATGAGTACGAGCTACAGGATAAAGGCAAGAAAATTGTACTCCGTCCAATGTCTCCTAAAGATGTCCGTGCTATGAGTGCAAAACGAGGTAAGAAGCCTAGCTTATCCGCTTTTGCTAGTGAAAGAGAAATTGAGCAAGCTATCAACAATGGTGAACCTGTATATGCATTGGTTACCAATGATTCTCAAGGAGGTGATGAAACAAGTATGAAAGAAGGACCTATGAAAGACTTGTTACATAAATTCAAGGACGTATTTCCCGAGGACTTACCACCTGGTTTACCTCCGTTTCGAGGGATCGAACACCAAATCGATCTTATTCCAGGGGCTGCCCTCCCTAATAAGGCGGCCTATAAAAGTAATCCCGAGGAGACCAAGGAACTGCAAAGACAAATTGATGAACTAATGAGTAGAGGTTATGTTCGGGAAAGTCTTAGTCCATGTGCGGTACCGGCATTACTTGTACCAAAGAAAGACGGGACTTGGAGAATGTGCATCGACAGTAGAGCCGTAAACAACATTACCATCAAGTATCGATTTACAATTCCTAGGCTTGATGATATGTTGGATGAGCTACATGGATCCATATTGTTCTCAAAAATTGATCTACGAAGTGGATACCATCAGATTCGAATGAGAGAAGGTGACGAATGGAAGACGGCATTTAAAACCAAACACGGATTATATGAATGGACCGTAATGCCATTCGGTCTTACCAATGCTCCAAGCACCTTTATGAGGTTGATGAACGAAGTGCTTAAGCCATTCTTGGGCAGGTTCGTTGTTGTTTATTTGGATGACATTCTTATATATAGTAAAAGCCTGGAAGATCACCTTGTTCATCTTAGGCGAGTATTCGAAACCCTTAGAGCACAAAAACTCTATGGGAAGATGGAGAAGTGTTCATTCTTGGTTGATAGTGTGGTGTTTCTTGGTTATGTGGTCTCAAAAGAAGGAGTTTCTGTTGATCAAACTAAAATCGAAGCAATCAAGTCTTGGCCGAGTCCTAAATCTGTAACTGAGGTGAGATCTTTTCATGGCCTTGCTTCGTTTTATCGAAGGTTTATTCGAGACTTTAGCACCATAACTAGCCCTATCACCGAGTGCTTAAAGAAGGGAATGTTTGTTTGGAGTGAGACAGCCCAAAGGGCGTTTGAAGAGATCAAGAAACGACTATGTGAGGCTCCTGTTCTAGCCTTACCCGATTTCACACAACCTTTCGAAGTTGAATGCGACGCAAGCGGTGTTGGGATTGGGGCCGTGCTTATACAGGGGAAACGCCCCATTGCTTACTTTTCTGAAAAGTTGGGAGGTGCAGGACTAAACTATTCAACTTACGATAAGGAGTTCTATGCTATCGTAAGGGCTCTTGATCATTGGAGCCATTATCTTCGTCCGGGTCACTTTATATTGCATTCGGATCACGAATCGTTAAAGTATATTAATGGACAACAAAAGTTAAACCCGAGACATGCAAAGTGGGTTGAGTTCTTACAATCATTTCATTTTTCGTCTAAGTACAAGGATGGCAAAAGTAACATTGTTGCAGATGCTTTGTCTCGACGTTATGCTTTATTGTCTACTCTTGAGGTTCGATTACTTGGGTTTGAAACTTTGAAAGATTACTATGAAGATGATGGTGATTTTGGCGAGATCTTCACGAATTGCAAGGCTGGTTCGTTCAAGGACTTTGTACTACAAGACGGATTTCTATTTCGAGGTAATTGTCTTTGTTTACCTAAGCATTCGATTCGTGAATTGTTGGTTAGAGAGGCACATGGAGGGGGTTTGGCAGGTCACTTTGGAATTCAAAAGACCTTAGAGGTATTGAAGGAACATTTTTATTGGCCTAGAATGCAAGGAGATGTGCATAATATTGTGAGCAAGTGTGTCACTTGTCGCCTTGCCAAGAGTTCGTTCAAACCGGGTGAGTATACTTCTTTGCCAATTCCGCGTAGACCTTGGGAGGATGTGTCTATGGATTTCATCGTTGCTTTACCTCGCACTCAACGAGGTAAGGATGCTATTATGGTCGTTGTGGATCGTTTCTCAAAGATGGCACACTTCGTGGCATGTCATAAGACGGATGATGCAAGTAATATTGCTGATTTGTACTATCGTGAAATAGTTCGCTTACATGGAGTGCCAAAAACGATTGTCTCTGATCGTGATTCCAAATTCCTAAGTTACTTTTGGAATACATTATGGAGGAAGGTTGGAACTAAGCTCTTGTTTAGTACATCACATCACCCTCAAACCGATGGCCAAACGGAAGTTACTAATCGAATATTGGGTACATTATTGAGAGGGTCTGTAAGCAAGACTCAAAAGGATTGGGATTTGAAACTTTCCCATGCTGAGTTCGCTTACAATCGATCTCCTACTTTTGCTACTACTCATTCCCCATTTGAGGTGGTATACGGCTTGAATCCATACTTGCCATTGGATCTTATTCCTTTACCTAAAGACGAGTTGGTGCATAAGGATGCGGAGTCCAAACTGAAATCAATGATTAAACTACATGAGCAAGTACGGGAAAGAATCAAGGTCGTGAATGAAGCTTACAAAAAGAAGTCAAACAAGCGTAGGAAGCCGAGATTGTTCGAACCGGGAGACTTGGTTTGGGTTCATTTGAGAAAGGAACGATTTCCAAGTAAGCGTAAGAACAAGCTTATGCCTAGGGCTGAAGGACCTTACAAGATAGTGGCAAAGGTAAACGATAATGCTTACAAAGTGGAACTTCCAGGGGATTACGGTGTGCATGCTACGTTCAATGTAGGGGACTTATCTCCTTATCTCGATGATGACGGGATTGCTGAATTGAGGACAATTCCTTTTAAAGGGGGAGGGGATGATCCGAAATTATCAAGCTCAAATGAAGATGAAGAAGAGGTTGTGCTCGATGTGAAGGAGATGGACAAAGCAGCCCATGCTACTCAAGACATATATCTCGGAACAAACACGGGTCCAGCTCGTGTAGTGTTAAGTGCCACGGTGCACATGACTGTTGCATGAGGTGTGAAAGTCGTGTGTGAAAACCGTGTAATATTACACAACCAGCTCATTATGAGTTTAGGAAATTAGTTTATTTTCTGAATAAGAGTTTATTACTAGCTTATTTTAGTTTCCTAATTACGGTAAAGAATAAGAGCAAGGCAATTAGAATAATTTTAGGAAAGTCGATTTTAGGGAAGTCCTAGTTTAGGAGGGTCATATTTACAATATAAATAGAGGGTCTTGTATTCAGTTTTATTCATTCAATCACAATAAGAAAAACTCAACTTTTGCCTTGCAATTGTGTTATTCGGTTCGACGCGTTTTCGTTCCAAAATTTGGTTATAGTTTGACGCGTTTTCAAACTTTAGCTCGATTGATATTCAATAGGTCTTGAAGTATCAATCACCATTATTCAATCTATAGGTCTAGATTGAGCAAATATCCTTTGTTCGTGTTCTTGTGTGTTCGTGTGTTTCTGTTCATTGCAACAGTCATCCAGACTGTTACATTCGTGTGTTTCCATATCACAGTTCTTATCACTGTTACTTGTTCCAGTTTCAACGAAAAGCAACAGTCTGCACGACTGTGACATAGTCTGTTTCCGCTGCAAGTTAACGAATCTTACTCTTTGAGTAATTTTCGTATCAGTTGCTTACCTAGGCCTCTTTACTAAGTGCAACTCTCCTACGAAACTGGAGTTTCCACATGCAACCAAATTTTTTTATTCAAGTTTACATGAAATAGAATAGCATAGTTATTAGAACTTTTCGGACATGGCGATTTCCCTCTGTTAACCAAACGACCCCGTGTTACAGCCTCTTGGGTCCTCGGTGATTTCACTGCAACAATAGTGAAAATTGCGGATGCATACTTGGTAAGATACTAAGAGATGGATTATAGGCTTATAACCCTTAAAGTGAATATGATAGTGTCATATCGTGAATATAAGACTATATAATACTTAAAGTGAATATGATAGTGTAACTCCTTCTTAAAAGGGGAGTTTATTTTATGTTTTTTTTTTAAGTTAGGAAGTTGAAAGTGAGTGGGGGAGTTGGAACTTAGAAGTAGAATGGAGTATCCTACACATCGGTGTATGATACTTTATCCATTCATAACCAAACACACCATTCAACTTTTTGACATTATTCATAAGCGAAGAGAATCTCCGATGTTACTTGTAGTATATAAGGAATAAATATAGTCATGTGCGATCTTGTTTGATTCATTTTTCTAAATACAATAAGACTATCTAATTTTTATATTTTTTACATTGTACAACTAAAGATATTTACGTTGTAATATATACATTGACAAACGTGTAAATTAAAAGGGAAATGATGTGTTTGGTGATGAACGAAGGAAGTATAAGAATTGTAATTAAGGTCTCGTCACTCCAAGTATGCTATATATTTCATTTCATTTCGAGATAGGAAGTATAACAATTGTTAAGTGATTTTTCAATTTTCTTGTTTGCTACACTCTCAGTAACATCTCCCTCTCTTAGGTACTAGGAGTTCAAACTTTTCAACCTTTAACTAGTTTAATTTCCCGTGAAACATCACGGGACTTTTCTAGTTCTTTATTAATAGATGTTAAAAGGAAATTTACTACTTTTTGTAGTGGCTTGATATTCACAATTTTCTTTAGTGGTTTTTTTACTATTGCATCCTCTTTCTGTTATTTTCATTTAACTTTGATTTTGTAGCCGAATAATACAGTTTTTGTCCGTCTAAATGATATTTTTTTAGTTTACAACTTTAAATGATTATATTATAAAAATATTAAGTACTATTAACCATAGTTATATACTTCAACATTAAATTATGCCAAGAAGTAAGAATATGATACAAATGTTTGTTAGATTCTTCTCTATTCTTCTACTTCCTCTCTTATCTCTTCAATTTCATTCGCTCATTTGATTATAACCCCCATTATAAATGAAAGATAGGAAAAAATTTTCAAAATCAATCAAATGACTATATATAGGTAAAGAAACAAATTTTCCGTGATTTTTGTAGGAATGTGATAGATGTCTTATCAATTGATCTTATTTATAGGTCACATTTGTTGAGTTGGTTTTATATCAGTAGGATATGAAAAGTTTATTATTAAAGAGGGAGAAATTATGATTATTAAATGGAGTAATGTTTGGGAGATGATGATTTAAAACTTAACTATTATATTGATTAATACTTTGCCTTTTTGTATACTATTTTAAATTCTTTTTTTTATAAATGATTTATAGAGGGTGAATTTGCAATTATGAAATGGAGTAATGTTTTGGGAGATGAAAATTTACAGCTTTATTAGTATATTAGATGAACATTTAAATTATTGTGCTTTAATTTTTGTATAAAGCTACAATTTTTAAAATTTTATTTTTTAAATAATGATGACGTGACATACACTAAAAATATAGAAAAGGTGAATCGTGAAAGGTAGCTTAGTCTAGCCTTTTTATATTTTATTTAATATAAATTTTCCAATTTTTTTGTTTTTTAAAATAATTTTCTTTCAATAAAACCTTAAAATTTAAAATTTAGTATTTAATTTTAAGTTTAATTGTAGTTTTACTTTTTCTTAACAAATAAAAAGCAAAATTTCAATGGTTGTTTCCTTTAATCAATATATATATATAAAACAGGCTTTTTTCGAACAATTCTATTGGTTCACATCATCTTTTTCAGTTTTTGGAAAAGTATATTATAAAATCTTACAAGATTAAGAAAAGATATTATGCAATATTTTTAATATTACAGCTATTATTTACGTAAGAAAATGTTTGATTATCAATCTAGCAAAAAATTATAATGAAAAACATTTCAAAACTTACATATTTGGATTCGTGGCGAAAAATGCTTTCATTGGAGTATAAATTTTGTATTATTTGCTACCAATTTTTTTTATAATATAATACAATTAGAGTATACGCATGCAAAAATTAAATAAATGACTTCTAAAATAATTTTTATTATTCTAATATTAATATAATAGTTTAGTAAAGGTTAAGAAATAATTATTTAGTATGTTATTTGTCCGATATTGAAAAATATTAGAGATGTGGTGAATATAGCACATATAAGTAATAGAATTGTCCCACATTGAAAAAATATCATAAGCTATGATGATTATATGATTATAAATAGCAGTTATCTTTGGAACTTAGATAGGTATCAACCCAAAATCTTTGGAGTCTCTTAAGTATTGTCTTAGAGACCTCTTAAAAGTTTATATCATTATCTCCAAAATAGTAAAATTTACATCATCATAAAACAATTTAGAAAAATATCATAAATATTATCTAAAAGACCGGGTAAAAGTTTTTATATAAAAATTATAAACATCACTTAAATATAATATATGAAATGTATATTGAAATAATTAAAACATTTCGACACTTACATATTTGGATTTTTAGCGAAAAATGCTTTCATTGGAGTATAAATTTTATATTTTTTTGAGTCTCTTAAGTATTCTCTTCAAATAGCTCTTATGAGTTTGTATTAAAATTTAATTTAAGAAACTATCGATGATGTACTACTTATATTGGTATAGTATGTTATTTGACCCATAATGGAAAATAATGTAAGCGTGGTGAATATAATATATATAAAAAGAAAAATAGTCCGACATCAAAGAATTAGCATAAGTTAGGGTGACCCTATAATTATAAATAGAAGTCATTTTTGAAACTTATGAGCATGTAAAAAGCTTGATTAATTTCGAGCAAACAACTACTACTCATGCAGCTATAAATGGTTTCGTTTGACATCTTCCGACGATAAGATTATCCATTCCCACATATATTGTAGCCACTACTGACTACTCCATACTCCATAAACATTTTTTCTTGGTGGGCATTTTTTTCTGACATTTCAGTGTATATTGATGGATCACACTACACCAATAAAACAATTACAATTCTCTTTTAATCCCCAAATTGCTACACCATTAAGATCATTATTCATAAGTTCATAACAATTGAACAAAGTACAACCCAGTTGAATTATGCTAATAATACAACCAAAATCATGCATAAAAAATGTACCAATATTAATATGATTGACCAGTTTGAATGAAACATCAATATGATTTCTAACAAAATGTACCAATATTAATATGATTGACCAGTTTGAATGAAACATCAATATGATTAACAAAATGTACCAAAATTATGAAACCAGGTAAGATCATTCTAAACAAATAACTCATATAAGTTTATCATGCGACAATAAGTCGGTGCAGCAAAGTAATATTACGATTTCATCAAACCAATAATAACATGGGTTTTGCTGCTACCATTAGAGTATATATTCTAATATTATTTGCACATACTTGGTGTAATTCTTAGTATGTTATTTGTCTCACACTGAAAAAATAATTTAGGTATGGTGAATATAATACCTATAAATAGTAGAATGGTCTCATATCGAAAAATTACACAAAGTAAGGTGATTTTATGATTAAAAATATGAGTCTTTTGCGTATTGTCTATCAGAGTCCTTAAGAATATAATCGTACGTATATCAAAATCTTCATCAAAAATTAATTTAGGAAAATATTATAAATAATATCAATAAAACATTAATTATTTTATAAAAAATATGGTGTGTCACTTAGTAAGTTAGTATGATATTAAATAATACAATTGTCCCATATCATGTATTATTATCTCCACATTAGTTAAACTTACATCATTAAAATTAATAAAGTGAAAAATCTTTTAATTATTTAAATATACATTCCCTATATTATATTCAAGTGGTGTTTATAATTTTTCTATAAAAAATTTTACATTTCATTTCACATAAAAAATATTATAAAAATGAGTCATCCTTTGAACTTAGATATCAACTAAAAATCTTTTGAATATCTTAAGTATTGTCTTACAGGGCTTTAAAAAGTTTGTATTATTATCTTCATCTTAATGGTGTATTACTTAATATGTTATTTGTCCCACATTGAAAAATAATGTAGGTGTGGTGAATAAATTACATATAAATAAAAGAATTGTCCCACATTGGAAAAATATCATAAACTGGGCTGATCATGTGATTATAAATAGAAATCGTCCTTGAAACTTAGATATCAACCTAAGATCATTTAAGTCTCTCAAATATTGTTTTAGAGAGCTCTTAAAATTTTGTATTAATTATGAAAAAAATATAAATAGATCTGTGGTAAAAAAAAGGTATCATACTTGGTGTAATTCTTAGTATGTTATTTATCTCATATTGAAAAATAATATAGGTGTAATGAATATACTATCTATAAATAGTAGAATTGTCCCATATCAGACAATTACCATAACGTAGTGATCTCATGATTACAAATATGAGTCACATTAGGAACTTATGTATCAAACCAAAATCTTTTGAGTCTCTTAAGTATTGTCTTAGAGAGCTTAATTCTTAGGTTATTTGGATCATTTTTGTTGTTGTGAATGTATCAATAAAAACATATGTAAGCCTATTAAATGATGTGAATGAGAGGGTTATGTTAATATTTTTCGGGACATAATATAGATCAAACATAACATAAGTCTTGACAAAGTTGGTAAAATATGTTTAAAATAGAATTTGAATCAATATATCAATATTATTTTCTTAAAAATTATATTTATTATAGTCTTAATTCTTAAAAGTTTTATCTTTATAAGTTAATTGTTATAGAAAATTTATGAAAATGACATTAATGTAGACCCGTGCATCGCACGGGCATGAAATCTAGTATGTGTTTAATGCTACAAATTTTTAAACTTTATTTTTTTAAAAATAATGATGATGATGTGGCATGCTCTAAGCATATAAAAAATATGAATGGTGAAAGGTTATGCTTAGTCTAGCCTTTTTATATTATATATAGATTATAACAATAAATTCTAATTCATTTTTGTATTTGTGTTAAATTTAATGTGTGAGTCTTTTTTACTGTTAATTAGATGATTTTGTAAATAAGGAAGGAAAATTAAGAAGTAACATTAACATCGGAAAAGACTTACTCCCTGGCCTTCACATTTTCAGAAGATCGGTTGGAGTTTAATGCAAGCAAAAGATGTCGGGACATACATAAGATTTTATGAGTTTGTGTTGTTACTAAGTGTAAATCGATGGCTTTTAAAATAGGGAGTGGTAAAATGGGGAGAATGGCTTTTAAAGCTGACATGAGTAAGGCGTATGATAGAATGGATTGGAATTTCATTAGAGGTACTTTGACTATGATGGGTTTTCCTGAAAGTCTTATTACTCTCATTATGAAGTGTGTATCTATGGTTTCTTATGAAATCCTCATAAATGGAGTTCCTTCTCAAAGAATTATCCCAACTTGTGGCCTTCGTCAAGGTGATCCTTTGTCGCCTTATCTTTTTGTCTTATGTACCGAAATCTTATCACGGAATATTATTCAGCTTGAGAAGAAAAATTTGATCCGGGGTATTAAGATTAGTACATCTAGTATCTCGGTCTCCCATTTGCTCTTTGCGGATGATTCTTTGTTCTTCTCTGAAGGCAATATTGATAGTTGTGTTCATTTGGCGTCTACTCTTAACCAATATTGCATTGTATCGGGTCAAAAGATTAATGATAATAAATCGGCTATCATGATCAGTCCAAGTTCTAGTCTATCCTATGCCTCTGACTGTATGAAGATTTTTAAAGTCTGTGGTAATTGCTCAATGGATTCTTATCTTGGGTTTTCTTCTGATATTGGTAATTTGGAGGCTGGAAGATCCAAAAAAGAAATCTTTGAAATCATTTTGGATAAGATTAGGTGTCGAATTTTAGCGTGGAATGGGATTTTGCTATCATCTGCTGGTAGATTATCTTTGATGTCTTATATCCTGTCTTCCCTCTCTATTTACTTTCTATCGGTATTCAAAATACCGGTAAGTGTGACAGATAAGATTGATTCTATTCTGTCACATTTCTGGTGGGCGGGGTTGAAGAAATCGAAATCTATTAGTTGGTGTAGTAAGCTTTTCATCAACCAACCAAAGGGCTTGGGGGGTTTGGGTATTCGTAAATCAAAGGAGTTTAACCAAGCGTTGTCAGCTAAGATTGGATGGAGGATGATCGTCCACTCAAATTCTTTGATTTCTAGAACTATTGGCGCTAAATACGGATTGCATTGTCTAAATGGAAATCTTACTTATAAGAAGAGTGTTAATTCTTCTTGGGGTTGGAAAAGTATTATTTGGGGTCTTCAGCTTATTTAGCCTTTTATTGCTTTGAAGGTTGGCCGTTTTTCTGAACTAAATGTTTGGGATTCTAAATGGGTTGATGGTGCTTCTCCTTTACCTCTTTGTCATGATCTTATTTCAACTTCTCCATCCCTAAAGAATCTTAAGGTTAAGCATTTAGTTCAGGCAAATGGTTCATGGGACTCTAACCGGATTTGTATGTTTCTTGATCCTGATTGGGTTGCTAAGATTTTGGCGATCCCTTTGAGTTGTTGGGATTTTGAAGATTCCATTTATTGGACGGAATCTGTTAGTGGATCTTATTATCTCAAGAAGGGTTATTCCATTGCTTTCAACCTCTCTTGGAATGCTCAGGCTACAATTAAAGATCTTAGTAGGGTTGGAACCGACTTAAAGATGTTCGTTAGAAAGAAACTTTGGCACCTTCCAGGTCCCAAGTCATGGATTATTCTGTTATGGAAAATTTTGACTAATTCCCTTGCTGTGGGTGAAGGGTTCATTAGAAGGAGTTTTGAGGGTGATTTTAATTGTCATCTTTGTGACAGTCAGACTGTGGAATCATGTGATCACCTCTTTAGAGATTGTGTGTTTGCTAATAAAGTTTGGGCTGTAAGTGTTTTAGGGATTCATGCTCATATCGGAAAAGAATTAAGTATCCAAACTTGGATTAAAATTTGGTTCTCTCTAATTCAGAAACTTCCAGATTGGGAACCGCTGGCTCTTTCCTTTCTTTGCACCTTATGGACTATTTGGAGGTGTCGATGTAAAAAGATCTTCCAAGAGGAACCTATCACACCTTATGGAGTTATGAAGGTTTATGAAAACTCTTATAGCCTGGTGTTAGAAGCGGAGAAAGTAAGAAGTGGTAGGCTGAATCCTCAAGGAGTGTTATTTGACCATCCTATCGATAATGAGTTGACTGATCTAAAAACAGTATATCCTTTCCATTTATCTCTGCTAAGGATTATTGTGACCAGCTTGACTTGTTTGTAGATGCCTCGTGGTATAAAAACCTCTATGCTGGTCTCGGCTGGGCTATCAGGAGAAAATCTGGTGAAGTGATTTTACAGGGCAACCGGCGTTTTGCTGCTCAAAGTGCGGACCAAGCTGAAGCTCTGGCCATTCGGGAGGGATTAGATGCTGCTTTGAAATATAACTTTGTTCATATCTCTCTTTTCTCTGATTGCCTGCAGGTGTTATCCCAAGTTCTTAAACTTAATCGGCCTCATCATAGAGCGAAGACTATCATTGAAGACATTTTTAATATGGTTCATATTTTCCACTGTATTTCATTTTGTTACGTTCCTAGAAACTGCAATATGATAGCTCATAAATTAGCTAAATGAGCTATCCGCTTGTAACTTTAACTCGCTTTCCAATTGTCAAAAAAAAAAGAAAAAAAAAAGTGTAAATCGATGCTTGTTTGGTTGACATAAGCTAATTAAAGCTCTTAGGAATTTCACAATTTCTAATTCATGTGAATTTCCAAAAAGTGTTTGATTTGCATGTCGGAAGTTAATTCGTGTGAGAAGTTACAATTATTCATGTGGGGCTTGGTGAGTGACTTCTCTCATAATGGAGGAAGTAAATTCATGTGGCAATTTCTATTTCCCATAATTTTGGCAACCAAACAACATCATGGTTTTACACTTCCTAGGATTTTTAAAAGCTCATGAATTGGAACTTCCTAGGAGCTCTAAATCCTCCATAATGGAGGAAGTTGCTTACCTAGGCCTCTTTACTAAGTGCAACTCTCCTACGAAACTGGAGTTTCCACATGCAACCAAATTTTTTTATTCAAGTTTACATGAATTAGAATAACATAGTTATTAGAACTTTTCGGACATGGCAATTTCCCTCTGTACTAAACGACCCCGTGTTACAGCCTCTTGGGTCCTCGGTGATTTCACTGCAACAATAGTGAAAATTGCGGATGCATACATGGTAAGATACTAAGAGATGGATTATAGGCTTATAACCCTTGGCACTGTCGACCATTTTTTGTTGGTTAGTTGAATCTTATTGAGATTGGTTATGCATTCGTAACTTAGGGAGCTCATATTTCCACGACAACAACCCACGTGCCACGAACTTTCTAAGGCAAGATGTCAAATCAATAAATTTCCTTACACTGCAAATTCGTGGCACTAACAAAAAATGGTGTGGCATTAACATTGCCCGTAACTTATTGCTTATAAAAATGTTTGGTAGTGTATACCGGGACAAAATTAGGACAAAATTGGGAGAAGTCTATATGGACCCGAATCTTACATCACACAGGAAAAATTTAGGTATCACATGCATTGCACGGGTTATAAAATTAGTTTAAGCGTTATAAAAATAAATATCATACAACTGAAAATGATGTACACACTGAAAGCATGAATGGGTTAGACACGGTACAGCAAGTGCATTTACTTAACACCACAAAATATAGGCCATTCAGAAAAAGATAACCTTACAAAAGTGCATAATTTGTGTTGATACAATACAATGTCATCCTCTTGCGTTACCTCAATATCAAAACTTAAATCAATGAGTAGTGTGTTTGATGATGGAGATTACCCAACAGTCCTGCTCAAAATCGACCCGAAAAAACCGTGTTGTGCAGATAAAACTACTAGTCATCCCCCAACACCACTCTTAATAGCAACGCCTTCGAAACGAGGTCACTTTCCTGTGTTGCTGTTAATCCATGGATATCTTTTGTACAATGACTTTTACTCTCAACTTATTCAACATATTGCTTCTCATGGATTCATAGTCATTGCTCCCCAGGTAATTTAGTATTTTTATTTACGTCGTTAATTTTTTTCATTGTATGAACAAAATTTGAGGTCGGTAATCAGTGGAGGAGCCAGAAATTGAACTTAGGGGGCGATAAGTTTTAGGGAGGGCAAACCACTAATTACATAAGATACACTTGAAACAAATTTGAAAATTTTAACTAAATACTTCGAAAATTTCATCCGCTGGAACCCGGGGGCGAGCTCCCCCGCTAGCTCCCCACCTCCACCACTGTAGGTAAAGTAGACCAACAATATTACATGAAATAGTTTGGAATGATAAGAGTGTTTACTCCTTTCGTCCAAGGATATTTTATTCGAAAACCAATTCGTGTAGGAGAAGTATCTCATTTTGGTGTAAAAAGTAGTGAATTTTCTTCTCGCTTTATCAATGTGACATAGGGACTCACATGTTGATAACCATAAAACATGTGAACTTTAAGTAGTACTCCCTCTATGTCAAACAATATTTTATAATTGTTTTACATACGATATTAATAAAAAAAACTTGAAAGAAAGGAAAAATTATTAATTAAAACGGAGGGAAGGAGTACTTGCTAAAGCCACTTAAGGCTTATCTTAAATAACCTGGCCTCCTCATCAAATGCCCTTTACGCTTAAATTGTGAATTTGAGTTCAAATTATACACATCTCCTCACTTATATCTTATAGTGAAATTATAGATGTTAGGATACAATGTCAGATCTATCCAAGTGCTACCCAACTTTAAATTGCGAAAATGTACACTGAAAATTACGGATTATAACTTGCAGTAAGTCTTGTTTATGTCTGTCTTAAGCTTAAGTCGAGGCAAATACCACATGGTGGTAATTACTAAATAAGACAAAAAATTTGGCATTTTCTAGGCAACATTCCATGTGATTTAATATGTATTTGACATGTCTTAAGCTTAAAACAGATAGTGTACGTCTTAAATAAGAATTTGTGTATAACTTAAATCATCATTCCTGTAGCTATATACTATTGCTGGACCAGATACAACAGAGGAAATCCATACCACAGCCGCAATCATAAATTGGTTACCAACCGGATTAAAAGACGTACTTCCATCTAGTGTACACCCAGTGATCGACAAGCTTGCAATTTCCGGTCATAGTCGTGGAGGCAAGGTAGCATTTGCTTTAGCCTTACAGAAACTTACAACTTCGCCACATCAAATTTCGGCTTTAATTGGTATCGACCCTGTGGATGGCATGGACAAAGGCAAGCAAACACCACCGCATGTACTTAGCTACGTTCCTCAATCTTTCAATCTCAGTGGCATGCCCACACTAGTGATTGGGTCAGGGTATGGGGAAACCAAGAAAAACGCCTTCTTCCCAGCTTGTGCTCCGAAAGGTGTGAACCATGAGAACTTTTATGATGAATGTCAAAACCCGGCTTGGTATTTTGTTGTCGAAAATCAAGGGCATTTAGACATGTTAGATGATGAGACTAAAGGAGTTAGAGGAAAGTCTACTCATTGTTTGTGTAAGAATGGGAGATGCAGAGAGCCTATGAGACGGTTTGTAGGCGGTGTTATTGTCGCGTTTTTGAATGCTTATTTACAAGGATGTGATACCCAGCTTTTGTTGATCAAAGATGGGGATGATACTTCTCCTGTGTCATTCAGTAAGGTGGATCATCGTTGTTGAACAAGACAGCTTCAAAGTATCTAATGGTTAAACAGTTGATTTAGCTTAGTTTATTTATTAGAAAGTATATCAAAACCGCCTCTTTGTATTGTCAACACAAATATAAGGCTGCTTAGACCCGACCCCTTTCACCTTGCAGGGTACTGAAACCATTAGAACACTGGAGTAATGTTGTTGTATAATGGTAGTGTTGAAGTCCTTGTAAGCTATGGCTTGTATCCGGACTAAAGAAGATGGCGAATTAAAAGAAAGGCATTTTCAATTTTTATAGTGCTTGGATCTTGAAGTTAAAACCAAGTAAATACCATATAAAAATGTCATAGTTTCTTATAATTTGTTACATATAGCCTCATTTCATGTATGTATAACTATGACATTGAAATTTTGAAGTACTTTTATTTGTTAGAATCTGATGATTTTGTTTGTAGATGGGTGCACATAACTAGTAGACAACTACAAATGACAATATGTAGATTATACAACCAGTTGAATTATAACTGGCGTTATAGATTGTTAAGCTTTACAAGAAAGTTCTTGAGTAAGCATAAAAAATTTACGAGCTTTATTATAAAGTTAATGAGTTCCTTCACATAAATATTGAATTCGAACAAATTTATGACCTTTTCTCGACGATACTCTTATCCCAATCGAACAAATTTTTCCACCAACTGACCACAACACCTAGACTAAAACAACCACCTAGACTAAAACAACCACACCCAATACTTCCACCACTACACAGACCCTTTCCCAGCCCCTCGACATTTCCCCGGTTGCGACCACCTCTATCACCCCACACCCGACTCAACTGCTGACCCTCCTGACCATTCGTCTGAACCAGAACCACCTTTATAGGCAAAGGACATCGACCAAAATTTTTGAATTCTCGCCTCACGGACTTCGTGCAACCCTCCAAACGTCCCTCGACCTATAGCTACTTACTCACCGCATCGACAGCGTCTTCAGGTACGAAATATCTAATATCTAATTTTATTCAATACGATAATTTTTCTCCTAACCACAAATGTTTCTTGTCGGCCGTGACTAAACATCACGAGCCTAATACTTTTAATGAAGCTATGCAGGCACCTGAACGACACATCGCCATGACAAACAAAATCAATGCTCTCGAAAGAAATAACACTTTGACGCTCGAAGAACTTCCGCCTCACAAAAAGGCAATTGGATCAAAGAGGGTTTATAAAATTAAATACAATGCCGATGGCACTATTAAACGATACAAAGCTCATCTAGTGGTCATGGGCAATCTCCACGTCGAAGGGGTTGACTACAATACAACTTTTGCCCCACCATCAAACTTGTCACGATTCGTACCCTTCTTGCTATCGTTGCCGCCAAGAATATGGCTATTCACCAAATGGACGTAGACAATGCTTTCCTCCACGACGATCTCACCAAAGAAGTCTATATGCATCCATCTCCGGGGTACAATTCGGCCACACATGGGAAAGTCTGTCGTCTTCGTAAGTCTCTATACGGTCTTCGACAAGCTCCTTGATGTTGGTATGTCAAACTTGCCTCCGCCTTACTCTCCTATGGGTTTACTCAATGTCCTTTCGATCACTCTTTATTTTCCAGGTTTAAGTCTACTACCGAAATACACGTCTTGGTCTATGTGGATGACTTCGTCATATGTGGGTCCGATAGACCTGTCAAACGGGTCGAGCGGGTCGGGTTACGGGTCGAGTCAGAATGCGGGTCGGGTCAAATACGGGTCGGGTTAGGGTCAGAATACGGGTACCGAAAAACGTAGTTTTTTTAAAATTAAATCGTATTTGATATTATTAATATGATTATATTCATTATTTATCGTACTTATATTAAAACATTTATTAAAATTAAATTATCTGAACATTTATTTATTATTTTATGATATAAAAGTAATAAAAAATAGATTTTATTTTTATTTTTAAATTTAAAATATTAAAATAACGGGTCATTTCGGGTCGAACGAGTCAGGTCGGGTTTGACCCTAAAATAAACAGGTCATTTCGGGTCGCGGGTCAAAATTAACGGGTCGTTGACCCTAAAAAACCGGGTCGGGTTTTCGGGTCAGGTCGTATTTTGATAGGTCAGTGGGAACGATATTGCTCTCATTACCCAACTCAAATCATATCTAAGTAGATGTTTTGGGTCAGCTGAAATACTTCCTCGGTCTTGAAATCGCTCGCAACTCCTCCGATATATTTATCTCACAGCGGAACTACGCTCTAGATATTCTCACCGAATCAGGTCTCCTGGGTTCCAAACCGACCTCTGTCCCCATGGAGCATAACCATCACCTAATCCTCTCTATTGCCAACACTATGCATGACCCTCAACCACATCGCCTCCTTGTGGGACGCCTAGTTTACCTCATCATCACTCGACCCAAACTTACCTATTTCGTTCATATCTTGGCACAATTTATGCACGCCCCAACTACCGAACACTGGGTTGCCGTCCTCCAGGTCGTGCGATACCTAAAAAAATACTCAGGCCAAGGAATCCTTCTTCGTGCAAATAGCGATCTTCAACTTCAAGCGTATTGCGATGCCGACTGGGCTAGTTGTCCCACTACACGTCGTTCTCTCACGGATTACCTTGTCTTCTTAGGTCCTTCTCTGATACAACATGTGAGCTCAAATGGTTAAAAGATTTGCTCACATTTCTCGTCATAGCTCAAACGCGCCCCATTCAGCTCATTTGCGACAATCAGTCTGCCCTCTACATCGCCCGCAACCTAGTCTTTCACGAATGAACTAAACACATCGAGGTCGATTGCCACTTTATACGTGACCAAATTCAACGCGACACAATTTCTACAAGCTACGTCCACACAAAACAACAATTGGTCTATATCTTTACCAGAGCTCTCGGCCGTGCTTCCTTTGAATAATTGTTATCCAAGTTAGGCGTCTCGGACTTCCGCGCTCCAACTTTGGGTGGGGGGGGGGGGGGGGGGGGGGGGGGGGGTTATTAGCTCCATCTAGCCGTTGCCTTGGCTCCTCCCTTCAATCAAGGATGTTGATTGATCCTTGTCCATTATTCTTTTCTAGTTTGTAAATATAACTGTGAACATAATATCCTTTTTCCATATATGAGAGATCCTATATTTGTATAAATAGCTAACTATGTGAGAGCCAAAACATAAGTTCAATAAACCTCAAATTTTTCAATAAACATTCGTTTCTAATAATATAAACCGGTAAAAAATCTACAAGATTATACTCTGAATACTACTGAGCATTTACCATGATCAACTGGAAATAAACGTTGATAATCTTATCGGTGAGGAGATACGTGTAAGCAAAACTAAAATGTAGGAATTCTCTTTAAGGAAAACGTTTCCAAGATGTGATTCGATAGTTATCCAAACATGTTTTATCATTGTGTTTTTATTATGTAATTTTAACAGTTTTTTCAAGTAGCCGTGATATTTTGTGCCAACCTAACTTTTCATGGATCCACGCATACATACAATAAGTCTTGCTGAATACATGTCACAAGCTGAAACAGAGTAAAATGTGACCTATTTAAGACGACAATGTTAACATTTTTAGATAAAAAGTTATCAGAATAATTTTCTAAGCTATAACAGTTTATCATCAAAATGGTCACATTTGTCATTAAAATGACGGGACATTTGACCGTCTTCAGCGAAAGTGGCTATCCTCAATGAGAACTTGTGCACGTATATATAGCCAGAAAAAGAGCAGCTTAGCTATATGATCTATGAAACCCATGGCAAACACAAGGTACGCAAAAGAATAAGAATCTATGCAATTCCAAATTATAAACATGAGAATCAGCGCAATAATTAACAAAACCAACAGCAATCGATTCTGAAATCAATAAACATCAAACGCAAATGCTGAAACGCACTCAAGTTATATATTATTCCTTTACTTTTGGTTTGTCCTCACCAATTCTTATTTCAAACGGATCATTTGTCTGAAAAATAAGACGGAATTATGTTGCCATTTTTTGATAAAATATAACCACAATTATATCAACTTGTTTTCAATAGTGGTTACATCTAAGTGTAAAGTGGTTACAAAATTCCGTCTTTTTACTTCAGATCAAAATGATCGTCTAAAGCAAGACCATGTATGTGTAAGAGAGTAGACATTGTGACATTTGGTAATAAATGGGCCCACAAATAGAAGACAACACAATCCTCCATACTTGACAATCGTACCTACGTTACCGCCCGTGTGCACTGTACACTGTGCAATGTGCTTTGCTGTCACCTGCCATTCCCTTTTCTGCCTCACCTATCTAGTATCTACATCTCATGTCCTCCCTCTTTTAGCCACTATTATTCCCACTTTAGCCTTGCAAAGATTGTTGTAGGTTCCTTGCCCTTAAATGCAATCCACAAAATAGAATACTGTACTCCAACATAGAGAAAAATAAAATATTTAAGAAAATGTGGAAAAATGACGGTAAAAAGAAAAAGGTAAGTGCACTATGTAATTGTGACTTGTGAGTTGATAGGTGAGTCATGTAATGACATTTTGTGTAAATATGAAATGGGTTTATAAGGATAATTTGATAATGTTGTGTGTTGTGTACTTGTGTGGAAGCGTTAATACCTTATATTAGGCTTCTGTTGTATCAGTGTTCATTGTCCGTAATAGTACGATATTGTCCGCTTTGGGTCAAGCCCTCACGGATTTACTCTTGGGCTCCTTCCCAAAAGACCTCATACTATTATATTTGTGGACACTTATAAAGATCTTATTTCCCCTTTATTCTACCGATTTGGGGCTTGAGTTTGTACCTTAACAATCCTTCCCTTAAATCAAGGACCATCATCTTGACTCGGACCTTCACCTGCATGGAGAACTTCCAACACCTTAGAGAATTACAGCCCCAACTTCTAGACACCTTTAGCATCATCAAGTCTTGATAACCTCCTATTAACCAACACCTCATGTGTCTCTCTAGAGGTATGTGTGTCCCTTCACGGAACTTGTGCTACACCGTCCGTATCAAACTCTTCTGCATCCAATATACCCTGGACTTGGTCTGCATCCAGTCCCTAAGCGCGCCACCCCCGGCTGCCTTTGGACTTACCATGGACCGCTTTTGTTGCCTCCATTGAGCCTCAGCTTACTTCGCCGGGTCACTGACGATCTTATCTTGGACGGCCTGTCTCATCGTCGCGGGACCCATGTCGTCTTCGCGAACATATTAGCTCTTCCTCGAGCTATAGGAGTTTCACGCCTTATAGTGTAAGACACCTTCAAGTCTTGGGCCTGATGCTTTTTCTTGTGCCCAGCCCAAGTTGAACATTGGACTCTGATATCATGACTTGTTGTGCGGAAGCGTTGATATCTTATATTGGGCTTCTGTTGTATCGGTGTCCAATGTCTGTAATAGTACGATATTGTCCGCTTTGGGTCAAGCACTCACGGATTTACTCTTGGGCTCCTTTCCAAAATGACTCGTACTATTATATTTGTGGACACTTATAAAGATCTTATTTCACATTTATTCTACCGATGTGAGACATGAGTTTGTGTCTTAACATTGTGGGCCAAATAAGATAGGTTACCTTTGGTGTAGTTCGTTCGTTTATAATAAATGTTACCTTTAGTTTGGATCAGAGGGGGTAGTGTATTTAGGTAAGGACACAAGAATTTTTCTCAGCCTTGTTCCTCTTCTAATCTACAAAGGTCAGCCAATAAGTCTTGTTTGTGATGGCCCGACCCATCGCAAGTTTGCGACGGGTCAAATCCCCCTCACAAAGAGCAAGTGGCAAGGCAAGTGGAGGGCTCCATTTGCACCTCACTTGCCCCCCACTTGCTATTTGTGAGGAGGACTTGACCCGTCGGTCTGTCACAAATGAAAATTTGTGAATGCCAGCAAGAAAATAAATCAAATTTATCAGATTTTTTGCCTATATACTCCACCGTTTTAACCTTGCATTAAAATGCCTCCTATGAATAGAAATAGTTTTTTTAGCAACAACGAATAGAAATAATTAAAAGAGAGGGAATAACAAATTTAGTAACCCTAACTTTTATCAGCAAGTCTTGCTTGCGACGGGGCGACCCGTCACAAGCTTAAAACGGGTCAATTTCCTCTTACAAAGTTCAAGTGGGGTATAAGTGGGGGGCTCCATTTCCCACCCACTTGCACCCCCACTTGTATTTTGTGAGAGGGAATTGACCCGTCACAAGCTTGCGACGGGTCGGTCCGTCACAAATGAGAATTTGTGAACTTTTATATATCGAATAATGGGTTTGGCCATGTTTAGTTGCTTCAACTTTTTTTGGATTTTTCAATTCATGAGACCAGTCTTGCCTTTGGACTACTTTAATGCAAGTCTTAAAAACTATCATTTCAATTGTAGTATGGAGAAGACGTGGATATTAGAAGTACACTACTACTTTATTTTTGTGTTGAGAAAATGATTTTTTTTCAATTAGGTTTGAATTTACGGAAAATTCACGCGGTACCCTTACGGTTTGACGTTTTGCACGATATGCCCAATTTTTATATCCAAAAATGTTTAAGAGGCCATAACTCGTGTTTACGATCTCAGAATGTGACAATTGTTTTTTTCAAATCGAACATCTTTTCGAGAACTATGAATTGAAAAAAAAAATTATCGAGTTTGGAACTTGTGACCAAGAGATATGGTCATTCAAATTTTTTTCGATAAAAGAAACTTTGAAATACAAAAACTCCTAGCCACGATATCCGAATACGACAAATTTTTTTTTCAAATCGTAGTTCTCGGAAAGATGATCGATTTGAAAAAAAAAATCATCACTTTCTGAGTTCGTAAACACGAGTTATGGCCTCTTAAACTTTTTCGGATAAAAAAATTGGGCATATCGTGCAAATTGTCAAACTTCAAGGGTATCACGTGAATTTTCCGTTGAATTTAATTGGAAGGATACTATTGGGACTAGTGGGGACAAACGGTTCATGACTGAATGAACCAAACTAAATCAGAGTGATTTGAAGGCCGAATATGAAAATTAGGTGGATCAAGAATCGGTTCTAAATGTTTTGATTATGGCCAGACCAAAACCCAAAATTCTCAATTTGATCCCGTCTTAGACTGACATAGACCGAAATTTATTAAATATCATTAAATCAAACATAATATAAATAATTAGATTATTGGTTAATGTAGATAATTTTAAATGTTAAAGTGTATATTTGAAAATAAAGTGTTCATGTTTTATAATGCTATAATGACAAGTCTTTATAAACAATCAAACTTTGGTTAGGTTCGAACCTAAGTTAACCAAGTTTTTGATAGGACGGATAGAGCACCAAAATTTCAACAAGTGAGGACTAAGGACTAGACCTATATGAATTTGGTTTGAGTGCGGTTTAGACCAAATGATTAAGTGTGGTCTATTTCTTCGATCTAGTCTATAACCAACGATCCGCTTAGTGATCGGACCATTTTTCCACTTCGGGTCTCAAGTTGCTCATCAGTCATCACTAGTTAGGTCTAATCAAGCGTAGGAGTCTTAGACTCGTAGTGCAGACAAAGTTGAACACAATTTTCTTCTTCCATCATCTATTCACGATAGATTAAACAAAATTAATAGAGATTTTCTTTGGAATAAAAACCCTTCGCAACATACCCCTAAATTGATTGGTTGGCATAAAATGTGTTTACCAAAATGGATGGGTGGACTAGGTATTAAAAATTCAGAAGATGCTAATAAAGCTCTCCAAATAAAACTTCTATGGAAAATTCTTACTGATAAAGAAAGTATTTGGGTTAAGATGATAACTAAGAAATACTTGAAAAGTTGCTCACTTGTTGAGCATAAACTAATTCAAATAGCTCTTGGCAATGGCGTAAACTCATGAGTTTTCGAAACCTTTTTAGAAAAGGTTTAAGATGGCAAATTGGGGATGGTAGTAGCGTTAACTTTTGGTCTGATAATTGGGTCTTTTCTTACCCTCTTCTTACTAATCTTGATGCTTCTAATGATCCCGATCTTAGTCTGTTGGTAAGAGATTTCATTACTCCGGATAAGCAGTGGGATGTATGTAAAGCCTTAGTAAATATTGATATTGTCAATAAGATCGTTAATATTCCTTAGCTTTACCTCATAATGGGATTCCAGATACTCTCTTTTAGGGTCTATCAGTGGACGGAAATTTCTCTACTAAAACTGCTACATGGCTAGCACAAGGATTGGTAGATCAGAATGTTAATAAATGTGAATTTTACTGGATTTGGAATCTCAATATTCTCTTTGGAAAACTTGTGTTGATGTCTGCCAACAAAAAATAGACTACTTAGAAGTCATATTAATGTCTCGCCTAACTGTGTTTTGTGTAATCATCATCTTGAGAGTAAAAAGCATTTCTTTTTCAACTGTCCTGTAATTGGTTCGATTATCAAAGATTTTGGCATTATTAGTTTTAATAATTTTTCTGCAAACTCTTATAATAGTTCAAGTCAAAGTTTTGTTATGAAGCTCAACTCTTTCAAATTAGAATTCATTCCCAACCTTGATTTCACTAACATTGTTTTTATTTGGTGGAATGCATGATTTTTAGAAATGATATTATTTTCAATAATGTTCAAATTAATTTAAGCAAGCTTACCCTTTTATGTAGTAATAGCATTGAACTTTGGAGTAAGACTCGGATGAAAGATCTCAATAATCCCGAGAAAGACGAGTTAGTAAGAAATACAAATAGTAATAAAGAAGATATTTATTGGGAGAAGCCTATAAACGGTTTTTTTAAACTAAATTTTGATGGATCGAGAACTAATGGCAATAAGGCTGCTTTAGGATATGTCATTAGAGATCATATCGGTAAAGTAGTTTTGTTAGGAGCTAAAACTTGTGGATCTAATAGTATTCTTGTTGCAGAAGCTCTTGCACTAAAAAAAGGTATTATATCTGCAAAATCTCTGGGAATTTCAAAGTTAATAATTGAAGGTGATAATTTATGTGTTATCAACTCGATTCGTAGCACTTGGCAAATTGCGTGGGAAATTTCAAGTATTGTTAAAGATTCGAAGTTGGATCTTCTTTGTTTTGAGCATGTAATAGTTAAACACTGCTACCGCGAGGTCATTAAAGTTGCTAACTTTATGGCTTCCGTTGGACACTCTTGTTCAACTCTTTCAAGACGGTTCCAAAGTCCTTGGCTTCCACTTAATTTACTCATCCGAAAGGATGAAATAAGTTGGTCCTACAATCGAGGAGCGACCTAATTTTCTTACCTTGTCAAAAGAAATAAAAAATAAATAAATAACCGGATCCATTTAAGATTCGCTTATGGTCATTTCAAGTCGGCATACGCATACCCTTCATTAATAGTCCGATTTATACTATTATCTCAGCTGCAAATAATTGGATACCTTAGTTGGAGACTTGGAGTAGTAAGTTAAGGAGCAAATTGTGCTGAACAGCTCATTAAAGTATGAATTTTTCTCCATACACTAGGCCTCGTAGGAGTTGTAGCACAAGGGTAGCCTTATTATTAGAGTATTAGGTACATGTGTGCAGTGTGCTAGTCGCTTCATTGTCATAGCAAATCTCGTTTAAGACGGATCAATCCGTCTTCAATGATAATTTGTGCGTTGTCAAAGACGGATCAATCCGTCTTCAATGATAATTTGTGCGTTGTCATAGGATAGCCAGAACAATGACTAGTTATGAAATAAGTTCTCATTTAGAATGTGAGATAATATTACTATCCTAAAATCATATTTGTCCCACTTGTCACACATAGCCAACTCACACAATTCACGAATACATCAATCCTCTCCATTTTATGGTTTCCTAAAAAGAAATGAAGAGACCATTTTTTTTAACGGTCCAAATTGCACTTTACTGTATCAAACGGTTTAAGATTAATGTATAGAAATAAAGATTAATAAAATATAAACAGAAATATATTGATAAATGAGATTGTGAGGAAATGGAGAAAAAGATACTTCCTCCGTTCCATTTGGTTGTATACGTTTGCTTTTTGAACACTATTCATAAGTGAAGATAATCTTTAATACAACTTTTAATATATAACATAAAAGATAGTCATGTGATATCTTGTTTAAATTGTCTTACCGAGTACAATATTAATTTCAAATTTTTATAATTTTTAATAATACGTAACTAAAGATATAAACAAAAGAAAATGAGCATTGACATACGTGATAAAGCAAACGTATACAATCAAATGGAACGGAGGAAGTATGAGAAACTTATATTAATTGACAATTGATGCAACTTTTGGTGTAGACAAAAGTCTAGATGAGCTAAACTAGAAACAATGTCAATTGTCAAATAGTAGGATGGAGTGAAGGCATATCAACGAGTTAAGAGAGATTAATCAATATTTAGTTGTTAATGAATTTTCACGACTCTTACACTATTGTTACTAACTTAAGACATAATTCTCGCTTTTACCATTATAATATTCCCATTGTCTTGAGATCCAAAGCGTTAATTTTGGGGTAGTTGGTGGAGTTTATGTAGATGATATATAATAATAATAATAATAATAGATGGTGATGTTTATAGGAACACAAAAAAAAGTCTAATACCATATTTAGAAAATTCTACCATGTAAAGTTAGTTTACAACACTAAATCATCAAAAAGTCTCATCTAAGATAGAGCGACCCATTTTAAGCATAAGACCGGTCAAACTCGTTGCACAAAGGACAAGTAAGGGAGCAATGCAAGTGGGGGATTCATTTGCCTCCCATACTCTTTGCAAGTTGCAAGTCTCGCAACTAATTAAGAGTATTTACAGTAGTTGTCATTTAAGCCGAGATCGGTATAACAATAATAGCTAGTCTTCCACTCTTTTGTATAGCCGGTTTGTTTATTATTGTGTAAATTAAATTTGATACTAATTGCATAAAATATATCGTATAAACAAAAGTTCTCTCGAGCTTAACATAGTTAGTAAAAGCAAATTGTGCAATATAGTATACATATAAAATTGATTTATAAAATATTTTGTAAAACTAATGTTAAATTCGGCAAGTTGTATTTACATTCGGTAAGTCTCATTGTTCTTAAATTATAGACAAGTCAGATACCTCTTACAAAAATGCAAGTGGAAGGACAAATGGGAAATCACTTGGGGGTTGTTTGGTTGCATGTAGGAATTTGTATTGCCTAGGAAGTCATAAAACACATGATTTTAGAATTCATGTGAATTAATAAATAGTGTTTGGTTGTCAGGGAGGAAGTGTAGTTCATGTAGGCATTCCAACTTACCTAGGGGGACCTAGATAAGCCACTTCCTCCATTATGGAGGAATTGGAATTCATGGGAACTTCCAATTTATGTGAATTGGGGCAACCAAACAACATGCCCATTTTACAATTCACATGAATTTAAGTTCCTATGTTATTTAGTGGGTAACCAAACAACCCCTTGGTTTTGCACTTGCTCCCCCACTTAGCTTACTTCTTTGTGAAAGGGATCCGACTCGTCTACAATTGTAGACCGATATGACTGTCTACAATCAAAATTTGTGATTTGCATTTTCATTTTGCAAGGCCATGCCATTCAATTCTGTCAAGCGTTTCTAGTATAAACATGATATTAATGTGTCAACCGTATCTTACTATTTGCGCAAATGAGTATTCTATTGCAACCATATGATCCATATTCTTTTGCCAATATTTTCTTGGCTAATGACATTTTGCTGAGCTTTACAACTATTATAACACGTAAAAGTCCTTTAATGGTGAATTGATGATAATTACGTCCAACCTAGTTTCACTATTAACGGAAATTACTATTTTCTATTGCAACCAAAATTAATCTGCTAGTAATCGAGTTTTTATTACCGCATCTCAATTACACATTTACATACGGTGAGCCGTGGCCCGTGAGTACGCGATGACTCATGCTCCTTTGGACCTTTAGCTGAGAGGGGATCGACTTAGATTACAAATTTATCATTGACCAGAGAACAAGAGGTAGCTCAAGTGGTAAGAGCACTCTTACTCCAACCATGAAGTTGGGGGTTCGATTCTCACCCGCGACATTGTGCGCTCATTTGAACCAAAAAAAAAAACAAATTTATCATTGACCAAAAATGATTGTGTAGATCTTACGAGTATGAAACACTCCGTTTTTATATATAGAAAAAAATATATTTAGCTAGTGATAGTAATAAACCAATGTTTTATATATAGAAAAAAATTGGCGAGTTCTGAACTCGTGACCAAGAGATATGCCCACTCAAAGTTTATTCGGTAAAAAAACTTTGACATAAAAAAACTCCTAGCCACGAAATCCAAATACGACTAAGTTTTTTTTCAAATCGTAACTCTAAAAAAGATGAACGATTTGAAAAAAAAATCGTCATTTTTCGATTTTGTAAATCCGATCGAGTAACGGCCACTTAGTTTTTCGGGTATAGAATTTGATTATTTCAGGCTAAATATCAAATTTAAGGGATACCGTGAGAATTTTCAGATTAAAGTAACATTTCAATTTACTATCTAGAAGAAGATATATATAGAATGATGAAAAACTCTTTAAATAAAGAAATCTATATGCGAGTAAGTGAGTTTGTGACTATGTAAGTCATCAAACATGACTCTTACGTACCTTGGAAGAAAGTTATGCACTTACTTCAGTTATTTGAACCAAAATAAAAGTTATGCACTTGTATTGACCAAAATCTAACAGATGGACTGCAGCTTATTTGTATTTTAGGAACTTATTTGTACTTTAGGCCATGTTTGGCATGTACTCAACAAATATATTATTATTAGAGAAAAGACTAGTCAAGTAAATTATAAATGTAGGATTGAATTAATAGATTTGACTAATATATTTCAATTAGCAGATTTAGTAGAAATGTTTGATAATTAGCGAGTTTAAGTTAACAAATTGTTGTATTATGTGTAAAAGGTTCAGATTCATTTCTTACAATCTACAAAAGTGAATATGTCGGAGGATTCATCATATAGAGAACAGTAGATTGGAGCTCATCTAGTTTTTAAATATGTCATTTACCAAACACTTAAATTAGTAGATTATGTCATCCAAAAAAAATAGTAGATTATTGATGCGTCAAACATGCTAAAAGCTTTGAATATGCTGAAAAATGTATCAATCTGCCGTTTACCAAACACTCCTTTAATGTTATGTGCATCGAAGAATAGCTAGGTACGTATCACGATGTAGACTTTGTTTAACTCAAGAACTTCGACATATACAAACTAATCATCACCCTCAAGTACGTGATATCCTCCTGAAAACATATATCAGGTAAGTCATTCAAGAGTGGCAAGGCTCGAATTCTGTAAGCTAAGGCACTCCACAAAATTGTTCTTAAGAAAACCTAATCTTAAGACCTTGATTATTTAACCCAAATTTTAACCATTAGACTCTCACCTTATGAGCAAATAATACAAGTATTCACTTTGATTAAAAATTTAGAAATCGGTTATAGTTGTCATAACTTCATATAAGTACCCGTACCTTCTTCGTGAGTATGTCTAAGTTAGTTTTATATATGGTATACCGTTACTGTAAACCATAAAATTTAGAACGAAAATAATATGGAAAATAAGATTTTTATTTTATAACTGAAAGATTGAGGGTTAAAACTAGAGCTGGCAAGTCTGACCCGACCCGAGTGACCCGACCCGAAACCCGAGAAAAACCGACCCGACCCAACCCGAGAATACTGCGACCCGAAACCGACCCGATGACGACCCGTAACCCGATGACGACCCGAAAATCAGTGACCCGAACCCGACCCAGACCCGACCCGACATTGACCCGACCCGATATTGACCCGATTAAATTGACGCCCTGACAATTATTAACCTTAATAATGATCAAAATGAAAGTGATTTATTGTTTAAATTGATATGTTTGACTTAATAATGAATTAATTAAAACCAAATAATAATTTAAAACTAGATTTAATGGAAAAATATTGAAGTATTCCAAAAATATAACCGGACCCGATTACGACCCGACCCAAACCCGACCCGATGTATCATTTGACCCGAAAATGACCCGACCCGATAACGACCCGAACCCGACCCGACCCGAAAGGGTTGTATGACCCGATACGACCCGAACCCGATATGACCCGACCCAAACCCGACCCGACTGACCCGATTGCCACCCCTAGTTACAACTTTCGTGACTCTCTTGATTCCATCCTAAGGGTTAGGGTTTTGATAGTACTACGAGAGTCTTATCGACTTAATCTCGTAGGGAGATGAAGAGGTCTTTTTGTGACTTATTCCATCCTACCTACAATTTGGTAGTAGGAAGATGAAGTCTTTTGACTTAATACATCTACTCTTTTTTTCTAACCCTAAACACAAACTCTATATTTATAGTTTTAATATCTTAGAGGGCAAGATAATAAATAAATATTATATAGTATCTTAATAAGATATTATCACAATCTTTTTTGATAATTATCTCCTAAATACTAAATATACTATATAATAAATAGATACTAAAATATAAAACTTTGGTGTCTACAGTTACCATTACACCTAGTAATATTGGTCTAGATTGATGAACATGTTCGACCTAATATGAAAATAGCTGAGGTGCAGCTTACTCCATAAAAAAAACACAAATTTTCACTTGTGATGAATTACAAGTGATGTTTCACAAAAAATGGGAGATATCACAAATTCACAAGTTATTTTTCATCACAAACAAGAATAGCGGTAAAAATATAATCCAAAGTGACAGAAATTAGGAATTTTAAATTACACTTAAAATTATCCAATCTAATACAAAAAGAACAAATTCTCATACTCTTTCATGAATAAATAATTTTGTAAATTTACCACGCTCTTAGATTGTGAAACTGTCCTATCATAGCAAATGCGAATATGAGAAAAAAATCAACAATATTACAATATTATTTATGTAGCTTATGAGTAATTAAAATTGACAACCTGATGTTTCATAAGAATGGAACATATTTTTTTGATATCCTAGTCATTATAAGGGATATTAATTTTATCCGCTTCTAAACAAACTTCGAGCAATCGGATTTAAGTGATGAATAGCTAGACTAAAATGAATTAAAATGAAGACATAATGAATATGGCCTAACACAAAATAACCCGATAAAAAAAAAAGCCCACGCCGAAAATGACGGAACTCAAAAGCTATACACCCAACCCACTAACAACGTAACACTTCTAACCCAAACCGAGAACCCGGAATAACCTGGCTTGAGCATTTAACCTGATATGTATAATAAACCAGAAGACAGACCCTGCTTATATAATCTAGACAACTCGAATAACCTGTTTATCAAGTGTCTATTTAGTATCACAAATTCCTATTTAATACAATTAAGTAGTATGGATAAAACAAAAGTAGTTAGCCTAAGCTAAATCAACAGATGTGTCTTCTACGAACAAGTGGAATGATACTTAACCAAAACATGGTCCTGTTTTTTTCGGCTGAAACGAGCATAACTGAATTAAATGAATGTGAGCTCAAGTCAACTAAACTGAATATAACTAAGTTGAAGTTAATGAAGTTGAAATAAGATTTAATTTTGTGAAGAGATGAGCTAAACAAATCTTCCTAAAACTAAAATAAGCTGAATTGAAACGAGCCGAGGAGACGTACAAATTCTCATTGAAAACGGATACTATCCGTCATAAGCTGAAGACGGATAGTGCCCCTCTCACAATATGCAAGTGAGGAGGACAAATGGAGCCCCCACTTGGCCTCTCACTTATATATTGTGAAAGGGACACTATCCGTCTTTAATTTGTGATGAATAGTGTCTGTATTCAGTAAGACGAGTTGGTGATTGAGTATTAAGTTATTCACCATGGCAATTTACCATTTGATTTTCAATGAATGGGAGGGTCCCTTGACACTCAACTCCCCTCCCTTTGTAAGCCAAATACTAGAAGAAAACATGAAATAGTTGCAAGACAGTCCTCTCTTACTCATAAAGCTCCTGTCTTAGTCTTTGACTTGGACTCTCCATCCTAATTCCAATAATACTACACGAATCTTGAAAAACTAACACACCCTTTTTTCTCTCTCACAATCTCCCTCTCTCTCAACTTGCTTTATTTCATCCCCACATTATACAACAATCAACCTACCACTCGTGCACTATATTCCTCCTTCCATTATTTCCTCATTTCTTATAATCATCATACAATATATACAATGGGCCGGAACCCCTACAGGTTCTGGGCCGCAATTTTCGCAGCCCTCCTCTTTTTTTCCGCTAGTCGAGCCGGGACTTCCTTAAGTCCCAGCTTGACTAGGCGAAGTCTAATTGGGTCATCGCCACCGTTGTGCAGATCCAAATGTGGGAGGTGCAGACCGTGTAAAGCGGTCCACGTCCCGATACATCCAGGTGTCAGCATCCCATTGGATTATTATCCCGAAGCCTGGCGATGTAAGTGTGGTAAGAAGCTGTACACGCCTTAGGGCTTCGGAGAAAAATTCTTAGGTACACCGGATATACTATTAGTTTGGTTTGTCTGTACCAAGAATATAGTGTTTTGGAATCAGTAATTCTTGTATGAGACTGTTTTATATTGTGAGACGTCCCATTAGAGAAAAAGTTTGTTTATTTATCAGCACTTTTTCTATAAAAATGGAACGTCTTACCGTGTGACTGTGTGAGACCGTCTTATCCTAGAATTTGTGGTTCGGGTTGCAATTAATGTTGATTATGAGCGTGAAATTCGATGATGAACAAAATCAATAGTGCAATTAATGAGAGACTGATGTAATGTGGAGATGTGGACTAGTACAGTAGTTACTCATGTGTAATTGTGTATCACTAGTGTGTATGATTATATTTTTATTTATTTTATTTTATTGGAATTTTCTGATGAATGAAATGTTGTTCCTGGCTCTCCCACGTTGTATTGTGAACATTTGTTTAGTATCTATCAACATCAACATGTTATTAGTTCGAGAATTTTGAGCTTTACCTCTTTAATGTTAATATCATGATCTCATGATTTATTTGGAAAGTATGTGTCTACTCTACGTTCATCAGTAATTGTTTGGGTTTGATTAGTAACTCTGGGTTAAGATGACACTATTTGTTATTTTTTTTAGCGTACAAATGAGATGATTTGTTATATATATTTGACGGATAGTTCCGTTTTAATTGAGAATTTGTATTTGATTTTTGCATGAAACAGGCGGTTATTATTATAGCTATAAATAAATTATTGTTTATTAATACAGTCTTATTCTAAAATTTGCATACATTTATTTGTATTTACAAAAAAAAGGAAAAAAAAGTTCATTTATTTAGACCATCCCCAAGCAAGGTCAATAGGTAGGTCATGACCTTGCTTGGTCATGGTAATTACATCATTAAAAAAGATAATCTTGTGACCTTATTTTGTTAAATTGTGACCAAACTCATATATGGTCAATTTGTGACCTTGCTTGATACAAATTGACCTCATTTGTGACCACTTGTGTGTAGCATTTCTATTGGTTGAATATTGAAGAACAAAAAAAAAGGTGCATATTTTGTTAAATTGTTTATTTAAATTTTGAGGAAATCAATTTAAATTAGTATATAAATTTTTGACCCATTTTTTTTTGCAAATCATTTATTTAAATTTTCGCCGTTCAAATATACCCGTTGGATTAATTATAATATAGTCGTTGGATCGAATATAACCGTGGGATTAATTATATTAACGGTTCGTACAAATTCATGTGAAATTCGTGATTGTGCAACTCATAACGCATTAAAAACGATCTTATTGAGCATATTTGGCAAAACTTTCGTAACTAAAAGGGGCTTTTAATGCATTTCGTAGTATTCAATGTTTTAAATTTTTATTTTTTTTTAATTATGTATGCGTTATTTTATATGTGAAATTATGTTTTTCCAATTTTTTTTTAATTGTTAATGAAATCGTCTAATAATTTTTCGAAATAATAAAATTGTTATTTAATATTTTTTTTCCATAAAATAACTCATAAGATTAACATAGCCATGAAATATTGGGGTATTTTTATTCAATTAAGATATTTACAATAATAGAAAAAAATTTGATTTATAAAATGTTAGGAAAAATAATTAGAAAAGTAAGAGAGAAAAGTGGGTAAGAGAATGTGGGAAATGATTGTGAGTGATGTGAAGTGGAAAATGATTGGGTTGATGACCTGGGTCGTGACCTTCTGCTTGGGAGGGTAAAAGTAGGTCAAGATAATTAAAGTGAGATTAAGAGTAAAACCGGATCGCGACCTAGTTAGCGCGACCTTTGCTTGGGGATGGTCTTAGACCATGCCCAAGCAAGGTCAATTGCTAGGTCATGACCTTGCTTGGTCAAACTAATTACCTAATTAAGCAAAATTTAGTTGTGACCTTATTTTGCTAATGTGTGACCTTTCCCATAGAAGGTCAATTTGTGACATTTGGTGAAGCAAATTGACCACATTTGTGACCTTTATGTGTCCACTTTCTATTGGTGAACATTAAAAAAAAAAAAAAAGTGGGGTAGAGAATGTGGGAAATGATGTGAAGTGGAAAAATAATTGGGTTAACGACCTAAGTCGCGACCTTCTGCTTGGGAGGGTGAAAGTAGGTCAAGATAAATAAAGTGAGATTAAGAGTAAAACCGGGTCGCGACCTAATTAGCGCGACCTCTCTTTGGGGATGATCTTAGAGTCGAATAATAGGAGATTTGAGAAACAAATTAAAACCCTTTAAATTATTTCAAATATTATTTCAAATATTTGATCAGAAACAAGTTAAAATCTCGTGCCTTATCCTTGCGGTCTTGAAAGTTGTGCAGAATTTGTTGATAAAGGCTTTGAACAATGGCTCCCAAGTAGTGAAAGTTCGAGACTCATGAGAATTCAACACTTTCTTACTCATGAGAACAATGGCTCCCAATAAGTAATTGCTCTTCGGTTATTCCAATATGCTTGATGGTGTTGACTTTCTCCTTGAATGAGACTAGATGTTAATTAGCATCTTCATTTTTCATGCCATGAAAAATGTCTTGTTGTATGAAAGAAGTGACATGGTCGCGAAGCTCAAAGGTATTTGGAGCGATTGCGTCATAGTAGATTACCGAACAAGCCCGGTAAGGACTCGGCCTATCGTAGTATCACATAGGTTTATCCGCCATGTTTATGTTGTGGTTGTTTGCTTGGGGTGATAGGGGTGATTTTGCGGATGGAATTTGGGGAATTTGGAGGTGATTGATTTTGGGTTATGGATGTGGATGGAGAGGGTAAATTATTTGCATGCTCAATTGTTTGATGTGGGGATCTTCTTAAGGATGCAATGGCTAACCGTCTTTGTGCCCGAAGAGTCTTCTCAATCTCGCGGTCAAGAGGAACCATGGGCCTAACGGTCCGCCTATATATACATACACTTGCAATAAGATCAAATGGCTCTAGTGCAACAAATGCACTACAACAAGGCAATAAAACAACAAATAAACAATAATCTAACCCTAGAACAAATTAAACCATCCAATCCAATGATCGTCGTCCCCGGCAGCGATGCCAAAAACTTGGTGTATTCTTATTTTATTTCCCCCCGCAAGCGTACAGACAAAACCGTTGTAGCATTGGGAGGGTCAAACCCAATGGACGGTGTTCTATGGCTCTCAGACAATCTTTTTATGTTTTAGTTTAGTTCTAGCAAAGAAGTACAATGTAACGAGCTTTAAACTAGTAAATGAAGACAAGGCGAGCAATAAAGAAAATTAGCAAGAGTAGGCAAGGATTAGCAACAATAATAAGAAAGCGTTGAGGATGTACGGAGTTCATGCCATAAGATGATAGTCAATAATGAGCTTTAAAAGTGCCTATTCTCAAGCACACTAGGGTGATTAAAAGGGTGCTAACCATCTTGAACCCAACACCGTTTGAAGGAGACTAGGCCCTCACACGATCGCAACCACCCCCACAACTTCTAGCATAAGTCAAACTCCACTCTCCTGATGAAGAGTCTCATTGCGGTAGGGTAATGATGTGCAAAACAAGCCTAGGAGACTATTAGGTAAATCCTTATATTAAATCGATCTAGGTAGCTTAATAAACTCAATACTTGCCCAAGACTAATTTAAGGATAATTGCTCATATGAGAACCATCAACACAAACACAAACCCCCAATCCCCAATAAAAGGACTACTCACTAAGCATGATTAAGACTAAACCAAGGAGATTAATAGCATACACAATGAAATAAACCATTCTAAGATTCTAAATACAATAACTTTATGAAAATATGAAGATCTAACTATGAGGAACCATTACTAATGTTAAATGTAAGAAATTTGATCCAACAATAACAACTAAGACAAGATAAAAGAGATTTCTCAACAATCATTCATAATAAACAAAAATGAGAGATGAGATTCAACTAACTAATTATATTCCAAACCAAACTAGCATAAATAAAATGAAATACCATAAATAAATGTAAGAGGATGAAATCATACCCAATAATGAATAAGGAAAGAGAAAGATAATTGATAGAAAGATAGAACTAGATTCAATCTTCTTACAACCCAATACAAATCTAAACTAATTTAAATTATAATTAAAGTTTGATTAATAGAATATTAAGGCTACTAATTATGAGGATTTTCTCTCTAATCTACTTTTTAATAAGATGGCACAAGATAAGCTAATGTTAACCTAAAAGTTCTATTTATAGGGTAAACAAGAACAAAAGACAGAATTGCGCGATACGGGCCTTAGGGTTGGCCGCCAATCATTACCATCGGCCCAAATCCTTGTGGAAGTTTTGTTCTAAATTCTTGGTGTGTGGGGCCCTGGTTGGTCACCAGGCGGTCACAACTTGATCTTTGTTTCTTGTGCGCGCACTAGGAGGAAGGCGAGGGTAGGGCTCTTGGCTGGCTACCAAGCGGCCGGTGGACCAAATTGGAACCACCATGAGAGAGGTTGCACGGAGCGGAAGAAGAAAGGGCTTAGACACCAAATGGCCGAGACCCGGTGTGCTGGGTTATGGGTTGGCTGGCCGGCAGTAAGCCTTGGTGATCACTTTCCCTTTCCGTCTTCGTTTGTCTTGTGTTGGTTTTCTTTCTCGACTTAAAAAATCGCTTCTTTGCCTTGACTACTTGCTACCTTCATGTGCCTCGGGTTGCCTTTAACTCGTTCCGCTTGGCAACTGATAATTATCCCCTAATTGATCTTTATTCCCTACAAAACGACTCAA
Source organism: Heliosperma pusillum (assembly GCA_022085475.1). Lineage (NCBI taxonomy): Eukaryota > Viridiplantae > Streptophyta > Magnoliopsida > Caryophyllales > Caryophyllaceae > Heliosperma > Heliosperma pusillum. Next base: position 49,419 of record JAIUZE010005574.1, read on the forward strand.
ATAACACAAAATAACAAATATGAAGAAAATGACGCCGAAACGACATGAATAACATAAAACGGACGCGTAATTAGGTAGACCAGGGGGTAAGAAATGTACAAATGATGCCCTATGTTACTGTCAATAACTCTTGGAACGTTTTTATACAATTAGTTTAATTTGTACTCTTTTTTTCATCATCAAAATACTCTTGCCTCCGTTATGACTGTTATACTAGGTCTTATGCTCCTTTAAATGTCCCCCATGTGAGCTCTCTTATTCTAAGAGTGCTCTTACCATCACCTTTACACCTTCCAAAACTGGCCCAGCTTGAATGATCGACATGAACCCTACCCACACCCGATTTGAGGACCTAAATCTGGTACCCGAAACGCGAATTGTCCGGAACCTATTTAATCAACCCGAATGTTTATTATAACAAACTTACATGTATCCTCAAATAATATGAAAATAACCTACCAGAAAATTATATGAACCCGAAATTACCCGACGTGACGCAGCTTCGCCCGAATTCTCGCAAACTCTAACAACCCGAACTCGGCTCAATTGACAAGTTTTCCAAGGTCTACTTACCTTACCTTTCTTTTCTTGGATCAACCTTATACTCGTACTTAGCACCATATTTTTCTTTTCATGTGGTTTTCTTGGTGTGGATATACTCCCATATAATGTTACCCTCTCCTTTGAGGGTTTGCCTATTTGCCTTCTTGTGGCATGTGTCAAATCATTCTTAGAGCACCATTTACATTATATGGGACTGTCCTTCACCTCACAATATGTAGGGTTTTTCTCATCTCTATCTTCTACTTCTTAAATTTGATCTCGAACCTAAGCTATTTCCTAATCACCCTAGCTCATCTTAAATTACTCTAATCTTTTCTCTTGAATCATTTGGTGGTTTTAGTCAACTCAGTGTTACGTGTTAGACCCCTTTGGTCTGCAATGGTTTTCTTCTACTCATTTTCATTGCTCTTTTTTATGTTTTGTCAACAATTTTGAAGCCCGCCCTTAAACATCTGCCAATTCAATCTATAAGGCCCCACTTGATTTCTCTTGACACAAAATCAATATAGCCGCCTCCATATGCACTTTTTTTATGGGTAATGGTTGAATTGCTCGTAATCATTTAGGTAGTGGTTAGAAGGATGAACATTCAAGCGTACCGCTTTTATCCCTTTTTAGCAAGCTACATGCTATACAAATTAACCCTTTTTTTGGTGCAATCGCGTGGATTATTTCATTATCAGCTCAGTGTGTCTTTCTTGCTATTCCCCGTCGTCTGTTACTATTTGTCTTTCCCAAGTCAACAAGCCTAATACTTGTGTTAATTAAGCTTTAGAAATTGAGTTGGTCTCTCTTCAGACTAGACATTTTTTAGAATGTACCTATAAGACGGGATTCCCAGTTTACAGCTAATGATGTAACAACGTTTCGAAAATAAGTTATCATTAGCTATAACAATACCTGAACTATATGGTTACATTTAACAATAAAAATGAGTACAAAACCCCAACTTAACTTAAGACCAAAAAAGTTGGTCTGAAACAAGAATTTGCCTTAGAAATTTATTACAAAAATAGATAATATTGTCGAATCTATTGAAGAAGTAATAGATAAGGAATGTACACTCAAATTTTTGTTTGTAATAGTTTGGAGGCGTTGTTTAAAGTGAATAAACCTTTTATAGTACTGTGCCAAACACGTGCGATGATATCCCCTATGCATTATTTGAGGAAATTTTGCAACCAAATTTAAGATCAACTCCACAAACGCATACACAACTCCTTTCTCGATGTGTGTACTACAAGAACAATTAAGAGCATGTACACCGTACACGAGATGCTTATGGAGTCTTTATGACTTGAACTTTTCGCGTCAAAATTTTTACGGTTTGCCATTTTTTCTGTTTGATCAATTTAAACAACCCAAATTCTCATTTGTAACGGACCGATCTGTCGCAAGCTTGCGACGGGTCAAATCCCCCTTACAAAGAGCAAGTGAGGGGCAAGTGTGGTGCAAATGGAGCCCCCTACTTGCCTTGCCACTTGCTCTTTGTGAGGGAAATTTGACCCGTTACAAGCTTGCGACGGGTCAGCCCGTCACAAGCAAGACTTATTATTTAAACAATGACACCAACATTTAGTTCGTAAATCATTATGTTTGAATTTTGATGATGTATATTACACGGGTTAAATACAAAGATTTGTTTCTTATATGTTGGCACTTAATTCTCGTCTTAATTATTTATTTACTTTTTGACTAAAATAATTCCCACAAAAACTAGAAAAGTCAACAAAGAAATGGACAGAGGAGTTCTTAATAGAATACTTCGTATAATATACATCAATAATACTCCGTAGTAATGTACAGAGTAGTATATATATCTAGAATGAAAATATTTTTAATGCAGAAATACTTCTCACAAGAATGGAAATACTTATCACAATAATTGATAGTCAAATTGTTTAAATACTTATCACAATAATGGAATCATGCTGTGTATAATAATATTTTTAACTTTTTAAATACAATTTTTTTTTCAATTAACTTTCTTTAAAAACGCTTCACAAACAAAAAAGGTTAACGAATGAGACATGAACAATAGCTTGCTTTTGATAATATTACACGACTAAATTGCGAATACCACCGCTAAAAAGCAAACTTTTGTTTAAAGCAGCTTTACACAAGAGCTCGTATAAAACGAGATTTTGGTAACATTTTTTTTTTAAAAGTTTTGCAACATTATTTTAGGGTTTTGGATTCGCTATATACATTGAGATCAATTGTTGAACACTACCTTATAAATACACCTCTTTGCAAACTACGACATTTTAATATTTTTTTTGTAACACTCCCTTAAACATATGTTTTTATGATAAACACTCCCAAAAAGGCAATTTCAGGCAAAAAAGTCAAGTATCCGGCTTTGACCATCGGAAATACACAATGTCTTATGTTTGCGTTTAATCCAACTTTGATTTCTCTCCAATGTTTTTTCCCCTTTTTTTATTTTCCCTCTGAAACTCTTTCTTTCCTCTTTATTAATCATTCTTCTTTATTTCTTTTTCTTTATTAACCTTCTTCTTTCTTTATTTATCTCTCTTATTATTCAAAATATGTCGGGTGGTCTTTTTTTTTTTTTTTTTTTTTTGGTACGATTGAGGGGCAAATCCCGATACAAATTAAACTAGATAAGAACTAATCGGGGAATGGCTACCCCTAAAACATCTTCACGAAGGATAGAACGAATCCCCTCGGGAGGAAAATCCAAGTAGACTGGCCTAGTGCCAGATAAGACTCCTTCGTTAGCCAACCAGTCCGCTGCCCGATTAGCCTCCCGAAAGACATGATCTACTTTAACCGTCCAATCTTCCATATTTATAAGATCAAGGCAGCGTTGCACTAGAGGGCGGAGACCGTTGCTTAGCAATTGTTCTTGATGAATAAAATTCACACTTGTCAAATTGTCCATGTGCACTATCAATTTTTTAAAACCGAGATGTCGAGCCCGTTCCAATCCCGTGACCAAGGCTCGCATTTCAGCACGCATTGAAGAACACACTCCACAAGAAAACATAAAAGCACTCAAAAAAATTCCAGTTTCCTCCCGGAAGATGCCCCCACATCCAGCCGGGTCGGGATTGCCTCTAGAGGCGTCGTCAGTGCTTAATAATATCCAGCCGTGAGGTGGTGAAGACCAACGAATATATCGCTCCTCGTGGATTGTACCAGGGATAGGCGTGAGAAGCGAAAAAGGATCGAGGGCATTCTTTGTAGATTCGAATTGGTGTCGGAGGAACCGGATAGGATCACCCGGATTCTCATATGTTCTTCCAAATACTACATTATTACGCCACCTCCAAAGCCACCAACAAGTTATAGCAAATTTCATCGACCAGTCTTGAGAAGAAGTAGAAAACCCGTTGCTAGCATTCTTACTAATCCAAGTCGCGAAGGGTAACGAGAAGAAAGTAGTTGAGTTCGCACCTTCACCAATTAAGTGCCAAATTTCGGTTGAGTTAGGAGAATACCGTAGAAGATGGTCAGTGGTCTCATCACCTTCCAAACATCTAGGACAAATGGGGTCATCGTGTAATCCTCGTCGAACCCGATTAAAGTTAGTCATAAGACGACCGTGAGCAGCGAGCCAGACAAACATGCGGATTCTCTGCTGAACGGGAAGTTTCCAAATAACATGCCAAGTGATGGGATTTGGGTCTGGAGGTTCAGCAGCCAATTTAATGAAGGACATGGCTGATTTAATAGTGAACTTACCATTAGACGAGGCATTCCAGTGTAAGGTATCCTCCAAATATGGCTCCGGGGATAGCGAGTAAGCAGCTATTTTTTGCAAAGCGTCTCGTGGCAAATAATTCGAGAAAGTATCCCATCTCCACCCTGATTCTTCATCCCACATATCACTGACCATGGCCCCTAGAATATCGATCGGTATGGGTTCCAAAGCTAGATCTGAGAGACATCCTTGTTTGACCCATGAATGGTCCCAAAACAAGGTTTTTCGGCCGTTACCCACTGCTACCGAGCAGCCACTATTAATGAACTTGGCTTGCGAGGTGATACCTGCCCACACATTAGACATGTTGGGTCTCGGCTGGAACATATCAACATCGCAGCGCCCGCTACAATATTTGGCACGCAGGACACGAGCCCACAGAGTATTCGGTTCCGATAAGACCTGCCAGCCAAGTTTAGTAAGAAATGCCGCATTAGAAATTCGAGTCGATCCAATTCCTAGACCTCCCTTATCTTTCCGTCTTTGAATCGTCTCCCAAGAAATTAAGTGGATTTTTTTTGTATTTTCATTTCCTCCCCATAGAAACCGTCTAGTTTTCCTATCAAGCGAGTCACAAATAGATCTCGGGATTTTAGCCGTCTGCATGCTATAATTTGCAAGGGTCGATAGGGTCGAATTTACCAGCGTATTTCGACCAGCCAGAGACAAATATTTTGTCTTCCATCCAGCAAGACGATTGTTAAATTTTTCTTCAAGATAAGCGAAGGTAGCCTTTGTAACTCTACCATTAATGGTCGGCATTTCCAAGTAAATACCCAGATCCGCCGTCTCCTCGAAACCTAAAATATTTGATATTTCAGCAATCGCAGAGGACTCCGTATTTCCAGAGAAGAATATTTTTGATTTGGCGACACTGACTTTTTCTCCGGAGGCTCGACAGAAATTGTCTAGAACATATTTTATAACATGAGCTTGATCAGGTCTGGCTTCTGCGAACAAGACCATATCATCGGCAAAGAAAAGATTTGAAATTTTAGGCCCTCGTTTGCAAATTGGTACAGGAAGCCAATCCTTCCCACGGA